>CM041794.1:9031025-9056025 GCA_023376895.1 Aspiorhynchus laticeps
GTTCAGCTGATGTCCGGTCACATATCACAGGTCTCCGGGTGTGTATATTAAAACGTGTCCAGTCATTTTATCATGCTGTTTTGGGTCTTTAAGCATTAACACTTCAAGTGTTTCATAATGTGAAGCTTCTTTTGCTCATATGACAGACGTATCATTTATTTGTTATGAATAATCTTATTTTTGGGTTTGCAGCATTAAAGTTAGAAAAAAGATGAAAGACCTTTTCATTTATTTCTTTAATTATTGATGTACAGTATATATTACATAACCATGTAGATGTTACTATATTCTTATGTAATATATACATTTGGGGGTTGAATTTCAAGCAAAAATATGGGAATTACATTACTCATACTGTTTTAACTCCCACTCCTGTTACAATTTATAATATGATCTGTAACCAAGTCTCATGATGTTGAATATAGTGTACACACTTACAAGTCAATACTTTTTCGTTTTTATTTTTGGCAAAAAGCAAACGTGCTAAAATAAACAATGAGATGTGGTGGGCTTGAAAGGGTAGCTTTTGTTTATTTTTTGCTGTCACTGAGGTGACACTCTTCTGAGAGAGCGGTTTGGATTTAGCATTGCTCCACCAGCAATCCTCTTTAAAGTGATCCTGATCCTCTGATCCACTCAGACATGAGGACTGCAACTGCATGCACGTCATGACACGGCCTAGACACTCTGACACTGACACACATACACACCTATACCTGAGAGAACTTCACATGAGCTTCTATTATTCCTAAACTAAATTCAATAAATACACCCGAACTTATGCCAAACAGCATTTACAGCTTTTACTTTTACTTTTTCTGACAGTGATGCCAATGGAAAACTTACCACTGCGATGTGAAGGTGTTGCTAAGCATTTGCTATGGTATTCTGGAAGGCTATGTACACCTCCATGATACAGTTCAATGCAAGTAAATTTGATTTTTTTGGCCTAATTTATCGCTTGTGAGGTGACAATCAAACACAGACCAATCATAATCTGATTTTAGGAACCCAGCATGAAGAGAAGGCAACGCAAGCAGCATTCAGGTAGGTTATAGTGGTAGATGAGGAGGAAGATGAAGACTGACCCGATTTTCATACGTGGAGGTGTATGTCTGCATCATACTCTTGGTGGAGTTTCTCCTGACGGGCGAATCGATGTAGTCCGCTGGAGGCAGAACCATCATGTCATCCTCTGGGTCCTTCTGCATGAGGTTGGCCACACTCTTACTGCGCATCGGAGGATTTCCAGCAATACTACAACACAATCACAACACCTTTTAGCAGAAGAAACCTTTATTTAGATTGCATTTTAACATGTTTACTAACCAACCACTCTGACAAATAACAAACACATAGTTCAATGCTATAAGCTCTGGTTGGTATCAAAGACAATCTCCTCAACCCCCTCAAACAGTGATTCCTAGGCCATGGTTTAATTCTGCTTAACTATTTAATGCAAACTACGCCAAAACATTATGACGACTTCTAAAGGACCCCTGTCCTCAAATATAAAAGCAGCTACTGATCATATAAAAGCATTGCCGATCAAAAGTTTGGGTCAATAACATTTTCCGATAGAAGTCTCTAATGCTCACCAAGACTGCATTTATATGATTAAAAGTACAGTAAAAACACTAATTTTGTGAAATTTTATTACCATTTAAAACTACTATTTTCTATTTGAATATATTTTAAAATGTAATTTATTCATGTGATACAAATCTGAATTTTCAGCATCATTACTCCAGTCTTCAGTGTCACACGATCCTTCAGAAATCATTCTAATATGCTGATTTACTGCTCAAGAAACATTTGTTTATTATTATCAATGTTGAAAACAGTTGTGCTGCTTAAATTTTTGTGGAAACTGTGATAATGTTTTTTTCAGGATAATTTAATGAATAGAAATAAAAAAAGCATTTATTTGAAATAGAAATAAAAATCCTTAATGTCATTTTTTATAAATTTTATACATCCTTGCTGAAACAAAATTTTACTGGCCATAAACATTTTTCAAATTACACAAAGCATCAAATTACACAGTGACAAACTGTCATGTGAAACATTTCTCGTTATGTTTTCAGTTAGCTCATGGTTAACAATAGGGTTCCCACACTTTAATTTTTCTAAGACGTTTCCAAACACTTTTTACAGGGGTATAAAAAAACTTTTTAAAATAAATTTCATACTTAATATACACTCTTTAAAAAAAAAAGGTTCCAAAAGGGTGTTTTTGCAGTGATGCCATAGAAAAAACATATTTTGGTTCCCCAAAGTACCTTTCAGTGAACAGTTCCTAAAAGAACCATTTTGAACATTTAAAAAAATCTAAAGAAACTTTTTTGACTATAAATAACCTTTTCTGCATTTGAAATGTTCCATGGATGTTCAAGGTTCTTCATAGAACCATTAATGCCAATAAAGAACCTTTATTTTTAAGAGTAGTTCAAATCTATTATTAACATTTACTGACATATCGCTTGAGAATTACTGATATAAAAAATATAATTAAACTTTATTTGGAGTACTACTTCAGCACAATACACATTTCTTAATATTAAGCCTAAAATGTGTTTAAATGTCACTATTGACAAGGATTGTATGATGTTTGAATAATATCAATCTTTAAATGTAAGATATTATATTATAGTATACTTGCAATAGTTCCACTTTAGCACAATCAAATATACTTCACTATATCTTTAGTTGGACTTCAGCACTACTTCTGCAAATTTAAAGTGCATTAACTACAAAATTAGTTGTTCCAATTTAGTATACCAGTTTAGTATACTCAGAAGTACAATTGCAGGGTATTTTTATTAAGTACATAAATATGTAAATGTATTTGTAGTATACTTGGCATGACAAACGTATTTCAAATGCATTTTAGTATATTTATTTTTCCACTAGGTTAGATTGTATTTTATTTTCATTTTATTGAATTTATATTGTCTAGAAATTTTGATGACTTATCCATTTCATTTATTTCCATGACTTGCCCAGATATGGAAACTACACGTGGTACAAAGTTAATCAACGAGGTAGCACACCGTGTTAGATAGCATCCAAATCAGCAAACTGCATTTGGTGCTCTCACTGTTCGCTGCAACACAAAAGGCTTTTTGATCAGGCATTACAGGAACCCCTCAGGGTCCAAGAGGATAGGATTTCATTTGACATCAGAAAGCATTAAGTCTTGTGTTCTTCAAGCAAACATTAGCAGAGGTAGGTGCATGATCTGACCTCACACACTTTGAATAACAGCAGTGGGAAAGAGCACAAGGGATTAGAAGTCTCATGAAGCATGCCTGGGTCAGTCTGTGTAAAGTCTATTTCTAATGTTTCACTCTCTACTCTCTGCAGAGAGTGTGCAAAATCTGCAGCTCTCAATATATACTGTATATAATTTAATCAATCAACCATTAAAGCTGAAGTGTGTCATTTTATCAATGATGATTTCCCTAAAAACTGTAACACTGTGATGCCATGTAAACATAGCTGTTTGTTTAAGCACGGCAAAGCAACAATGCATTGACTCGACCAATGGTGTGAGTTTGGGGTGGGACTAACGGTTTGTCCGACCAATAGCAGTCGTAGGGTGTGTTCAGAAAACCTGTTTGAAATCAATTGTTTCTGGCGATGCTAAATTACACACTTTCAAACTTATTTGACCCATGCAATACAGAAAAAAGTAATATCTGAGAATGTGGTTTTTGAGATAAAGGATGTAATAGTCTTAAAATAGGGCTTGACTGCTGTGAAGCTTATGTTTCCTTCTCGTCAGAGGCACAGCGATCAGTATCAGAGCTAATCAGGACAACAAAGAACCGTGTTACTGTGTGTGTGGTATCTGATTACCTGTTATTTACTGCTAGCTCTGTGTATGCGCGACAGTAAGATGATGGAAACCAGCCCCGTCTGTAAAAACACACACAGACAGACAACACAAGTCAGTTAGATGAAAAAAAAAAAAAAAAAAAAAAAAAAAAAGAGCTGATGCTTTTAAAAGAGCCGATGCTTTTTATGGCTCTTATAATGTCTGTTCAGTGTTTACTGAACACAGTCTGGGATTGTGGGACATAAAACACAGAGAAGCATTTTGAAAGCCATCTGAACATGGAGAGTTGCATTGCGTTCTCAGAAAGGAAATCCAAGCAGAGGGCCGTCATCTGAACGTGCAGCGGTGTGAGGTGACGGGTGACATCAAATGCACACAGGATGGCCTGTCATTACTTCAAGCACAATGGCAGTGTTTGTCTTGGTGTGGCGGTTTTTCTCTGGACTTTATGTTCTTGTAATCCAAGGGAATGTGAATACTGTTGGGAAACTCAGTTTCTATAACCACCTCCACCCCTGAAAGGCACGGGGAAAGACAAATAACATCTTGCATGGAGTTTTATGTAGACTCTGAATGTGGCGGCACTACTCTCTGATCAAGTGTACCAGCAGACTGGCCGATGATAACCCTGTAAAGTCTGACATACAGTATATAAAATATTTAAAAGGTTGTGTATGTATCAAAGTTGATATATCAGGCTTGTATGGTTCATATATTATGATATGAAAGAATATGGAGCTCAAAGCAAAGAGAAAAAAAAAAAATCATCAACTTAATTCAGATGCCCAAATTGAGCAAAAACAGTGCAATTTGGTGCAGTTGCTGATATTTGCATGGCAAGACGAAATTGTCATATTATAAATCAGTATAAATGACAATATATATATATATATATATATATATATATATATATATATATATATATATATATATATATATATATATATATATATATATATATATAATGTATGTATATGTATATATAGCTCCCAATAATGTCTTAAGATGATATTTAAATTAGTGCTTTAATTTAAATATTTAAATTACTTTATTTTTTTACCAATTAATCACATTTTTTTTTCTGAAATTGCGATTAATTCCACCCAAGATTAAAAATGTTAAATATAATTTTTTATTGCAATAATTTCACATTTAATCTTCAAATTAATGTAGAAACAACATTAAGACAGTATATTTTTAATATTTGTTTAATGGCATCTTTTTAATAAATGAAGGCCAGTATCACTGACATACTACTGATGTCTCTAGGAAATTGTTCTTTTTTCTAATATTTAGCAATTGACTATAGCCATTCAACATTACTGTATAATTGAGAGCTATCAATTTTAACATTTATTAGACTTTAAAAAATAACTTCTAATTTAAGGGAACTTAAAACTGAAATTCTTCTCATAAACCCATTATAATAAATGTCATATTTAGCTGCCCTTCAGCAAGTAAGAAATATACAGAAATTGAATGAAGTTATCAAATACTAAATTAAATGCTATTACTTTAAGAGCTGCCACTGCTGAATGTGACACGGATCTGACACGCATGCTCATAGTTTTATTTGTGCTTTAATATGAAGTGATACGGGCTACAGTGTGTGCCGCACTACTGAATTCTACTGAAGCTCCTCATCACCCGTACATTTTCCACACTAATTTTACTCGTGCCTGGCGCTGAGGCGAAGCGGAGTGCACATCTGAAAAGTCTCCTGTTTGATGTGGTCATAAAGATGTTCTGGTCTAAATAAATGCAATTATTGTCAAGAAAAAAAAAAAAGAGACAGAAGAAGCAGTTGTGAGTGGGGTGGCCAACCCTAGCCCCGCCCCTGCGTTAAATATTTTTAATGGAGTTAAACTGGAAAAAAAAAAAAAAAAAAAAAAAAAAAAAAATTAATGCGCTAATTTTGACAGCACTAATTTAAATGCTTAGTCTTTTTGATCAAAGCTCAATGGAATGCAATACAATGACTGGGAGATGAATATATAAATGTTCCTCAAAAGCCTGATGGATCGTATTTGATAGATTTTAACAACTTTCTAAAAAATATGGAAGTTGTTTTAGTCCAGTAAATGTTCATCTTGAGAATTTTTTTTATAATTTTGATAAATTAAGAGGCCTTAGAAATGTGCATATTAAGTATGATACAGTATGCTTTATAGGGTTACTGCTTCAAGGTTTCTCTTTTTTAAAAAAAAAAAAAAAAAAAAAAAAAAAAAAAAAAAAAAGGTTTTACTGCTTCTCATCATTTTTTAAGACTAAAAAGAACTTTGTATTTTCTACTTTTTCGTGCCGATTCTTTAAAGAACCTAGGAGCTAAATTGGTCTAAAGATCATATATTGTAACTTCAAAAACTTGTTTTCCCTCAAAGAACCCTATAGTCAACACTTGAACCCCATGCAGCAAAGAACCATGAGGAACCTTCATTTCAGGGAGGAAAAAAAGACAAGTCAGTGGAATGTCCATGTCTGAACAACTTCCTGAAAACTTTACATTTAGGCTCCATCCAGTGTTTCTTAGTCATGTATGAGACACTAAACACCACCCTTCAATAGCTGATGATCTGAAGAAACAGGCTAAATAACCTACAGATTAAACAAGATCAAGGGAACGTCATTCACAGCAGGGGATTTCAAGTCTGTCAGTAATCACAGTAAAGTTTATGGTTGAAGGCGGTGAATTTACTACAAAAGCAATGCCTCAATGGCTGTAGTGGTGAGGCTTTGAAGACCCCATGAAATCAAAAGTGGAGTTTTGTGGCTTTTAGTCCACATCTGTTAGCTTTAAGTTTATGTACATTCTAGTATCCTCCGAAATGATAACCATGTTGAAATCTTTCTCTTCTAGGACAGCAGCAGTGCTAATTTCGTCGACGACGATGAAAAATATTCGTCAACAAACCTTTTTTCTGTGACTAAGACGAGCTAAAACTAATATCTGATGATAAAAACTATGACGAAATTTATGCCGCGTCTTCGTTAACAAGACGAGACGGAACTAAAATGTTATTTGAGGACTACCAGACATTCAAAATACATCCTATAGGCTAAGTTAACCATCTTGTCTTTCAAAATGTGCGTAACCTGTCATTCGATTACAATCAGATGAGGGGCGTTCGCATATCTAGTCTCAGTATGACAGCCGCAGTGGACGGATAGGCTACCAAATCGTGAACTAGCGATCTGAAACAATGGCCTCAGCACCCGAAGGGTTAGGGATTGGGTGACCAGACGTCCCGTTTTTCCCGGGAGTCTCAATTCGTTGTCGATTAACTTAAAGTTAGTGAAGGCGGGATCTCGCTAATAGAAGTGCTCTCTCTCGCACGCGCGCTCCACTTCTTCAGTTCTCATACAGCACGCGATCAGTTCTCAGTTAGTGCTCAAATACCCACACAGCAGTCCAAATATCTGTAGAGTATCTCATGTAAATACAGTCGGTTATGGCTTAAGTGAGCGTATAACAGGTGGGTGAAAACTGAATGTATGCATACAGTATTACCTTCCGTCTTAAATGAACAGCATTCCTAATTATCTGTGTCATCAATGATAACCAACAAAATATGTTAAATAAATGTATACTTAAGTAAACCTACTGTATCAGAAAAATGAGTTTAATTTGTATCTCTACCAAAAAATTTAAATGTATTCCAGTTTTTCCAAATTCAATCCTTCATTCAAATTTCTCATAAGCTTAAATGATTTGGTCTAAAGAGAGAAAAATTGATGACTATTTTTGTTTGAATCCTACATATAAAATAGCTACCAAAATAAATTTTGGTAACTGCAGTTTGACTAAAAGTAATGACTAAAAGTTGACAAAAATGCAATGACTTTTCGTCGACTAAAACTATGAAAGACTCAAATTACTAAAATGTGACTAAGACTATTAAGCATTTTCATCTCAAGATAAAGACTAAGACTAAATCAAAAATGCCTGCCAAAATTAACACTGGACAGCAGAACAAACTTTTCATATTGCTTTCAATGTAGACACTGCAAATCTCAGGCCAAATCCCTTCAATTCTGCCCTTGTGTTCATGCTCCACATGAAGAAATGTTAATATATGTCTTTCTGTGCTTGGGTGTGCTTTTCAGTGTACTTTAAATCAACAGAACAGAGGAGCCGCAGTACAGTGACAGTGATCTGTAGACACGGGCTGGAAAGTTTCACCAGTGATTTTAAGCTCATTTCCTGCTTGGCATTCAAGAACACGAGAGGACATTTTAATTGACCTCACAAATGTTTTATTAATAACAACCGCCAATCAGGCTGAAGTTTTCTTTAAATAGAAGCACTCAGTCTGTCTGAACAGGTCGTCGTAGTGTTTTAAAATGCCTCGTTTAGCAAATGGTGCTTGCGTGTAATTTGGCACATATTAATGGGTTGCTAGGTGACAAGTCTGACTTCATGTATCGTTCCCTACAGGGCTCCGACAAGTTTGATGTTGTTTTTACAGCAGAACACCACCAACACACAAACAACTGAGTGAGTCAAACTACAGATTACCCAAAAATGCAAAGGGTGAGAAAATGACACAATGCTCATTTTTAGAGGGAATTATGTGATTATTAAAATGTAATGGAACCATTAAAATGGAATCCAGAAAATTAATGGAAAACAGAATTTGGTAAAAAATAAAACTGGATTTGAGAAGAAAAAAAAAGTGCTATTTCACAGGGCCTTAAAAACATAATTTTTGTTAAGCTTTTAATAAATTGCTGTTAAATTGTGTAAGTTTCATGATCTCAATTAATTAGACATGTTTTTTGATTAATAAAACCAATTTTGATTAATTTAACCATTAAAACAGTCTAAAAAAAAAAAAAAAAAAAAAACTTTAACAATTTTAAACAATTAAAATGGAAAACAACGGAATTCGGAAAAAAAAGGAATTTGGAAAAAGAATACACAACAGATTTCATAGGGCCCTAAATAACATATCAGATGCCAATTTAAACGTGAACCTCTACTGAAAATACATCTAAGAAATAAAATACTGGCTGTGCAATGGGCACTTTTCACACATCCAAAACAGCACCCAATGCATTTGATCGTATTGCAGAGATACACATGAGGGATTTACTGGAAAGCAAAGGAAAATGACCTAAGTTTGAATTGTAATTTTACTACTTGTCTTCATCCTGAAAGTTTATTAGCTCTATTCCAACTTCTGACTTGACTTCTGTGGCAAAGATATTGATGACTCTGAATGCATTCAGAACGCACCCTGTCTGTTTTGCCATCTGGTAGCATTCTCTCAAACCAACAACATCAGTTTTTGGCAGGAATGCTGGCGTGTTCAGACCATTTTCTCTGCCATAACTGTATTATTCTGATTACGTCTCCTCCACCTGCTGAAAGTCCTCAGGTCCTTGGGGGGGACTGTGTTCTGCATCTCAGATAAGCTGCCGCCCCGTCTGCTCTCTCTCGAAACAGGGCTTCATGTGGCTTTGAAAGACACCACAATGAACTGGGTTTTCCATCACAGCTGGTTTGCAGACTGGCACCAGCAGCTGTGCACACAATGTCTCTCCACATCCTGAGCCACTTTGGTGCATCTGAGATGGACTGACTCACCAGCCAAACAACTTCACCTGGACTACTTGCTTAAAAACATTGGGCTGTTTTAAATTACATTTTTGGTAATCCAAAAATGATCAAGTTTTGTTTGTAAAGCTAAACTATTATTACGATTGTCATTATCAACTGTAAACTACAGACATGTCTCCATGAACCAGCTCTAGTGTGAAAAGCTCATATAAATGAGACCCGTTGACAAGCTCCACTCACTGTTTGTTTTTCTGCAGCTCTCCGTACAGCCAGCCGTCCCTCTCGTCAGGAATCAGCAGTGAGATAATGTCTCCTTCTTCAAAACTCAGCAGCGTGTTGTTGTTTCCAGATTTGTGGGGGAAAATGGTGCGCACTTTGGGTCTTCTGTCTATGTGATTGAGGCCAGTGGCCATCGACACAGACCTAGACAATCCACTGTCCTCATTGTTGTAGTCTGGAGGAGAAAAGACAGACAACACGTCTCCCAAGGTCCTCATTTTTAATGATAAACATGTTGCAAACTTGACATATCAAACAATAGTTCTCTGAATTTCTAATTCACTTCTTTTTTGTTTTGTTTTGTTCTTTAACACTTGCAATGTGACATATTTCAAAGTGAAACAGGAAATTCAACAAGAACAAAATATTCATGAACTGACTGGACTGTAAAACATGCAAACAAAAAAACAAACAAAAAAAACAATTATTGTTAAACTATAGGGGTGTAACGATACATGTATTCGTATTGAACCGTTCGGTATGAGGCTTTCGGTTCGGTGCACATTACAAACCGAACGATTCGTTGGACTAATCCTATTAGGTTAGATTAGTGCGCGTGCGCATTTAGAGTGCGTTCTTTCGCTGCATGATGCAGTCTATTAAAATGCATTTATAATGATCACAAAATTCAAGAAATGGGGACAGAAAATGTATATATCTACATAATTTCATATAGTTAATCAATATCACAGAAGAGTGCCATTTTTTCTCTCCAAAAATCAGCACGATTACAAATGATTTTTACAACAGTTCAATAAGCAAGAAGTTCATTAATAGACTTACGTTTTAGACAGCATATTGCCTAAATTTTGCCAACAAAAATAAATCCAAACACAGTCACAGCGCTGTTTTGCATCTCTGAGTAACATGACGGTGTTTCGTTCCTGAATGAATCACCTGTTAAATGATTTGGTTCAATCGCAATGACTCACTTATTAACAGTGACTTGCTGCCACCTGCTAGCGATTTTAATTTCACATTTATAGTATCTTTTCATTTCTTAATTTCAAACATCAGTTGTCAACATTGTTTAAAATATCAAAACATTATTTATGCCTTTGTAACTGCAGGTTAAAGCATTTCATGTCCCTCTGAGCTGCATTAAACAGTGTAAAAGCCATTCAGATGCACCTTCTATGTTTCCTCTGAATTGCAAAAATGAATTTTGCTTGGTAACAGCCCAACTGTCTTATTGACTGATTAAATGTAAAAAAATTACTTTAAAAGGTGACGCACACTTTTAGAAAAAATGGCTTTATAAAAAGATAAAAAAATGCCCATAAAAGGTCAAAATCAATTTAAACTTATTGGAAAAGATTAATCTGCTACATGACAATAGGCTACATCAGCTGGAATACTTCAAACCAGAGCTGTTTTTGTTTTATATGCTACCAAGACGACACCCCAGAAGATGGGTCAAGTATAGCTCCATCATTGTTCAAAGTAAACTGTTTAAAATAAAACATTTAATAATAAAAATGAATACAATAAAATAATGCTAATAAAATGAAATAAAGCTATTTACAAATATATAAAAGAAATGACTGAAACAACTAAAACTGTAACTAACATAAAAAAGCTATATAAAACAAAGTACTATAATAATGTATAACAAAATAACAACAACCCCAAAAGGTCTATTATTCTATATTTCATATTATTAATCTATTTTTATATATATCTACAGTATATTATCTATTAAAGCTATAATTGCTGATATCTGCAACGTAACTGGTATTAAAATTACATAAACTATGGCATTACCTAAATTACATTAAAAGGTTGCAATTCCTGCGTCACCTACAACCGCAGCCTACAACAATGACTAAATAGCCATTTAACTATTGGAACAATAGAGAGTCATGCACAATAAATCCGGAATGTGTTTTAGGAAAGCAAAAACGCCAAATTTGAACCTTTAGATTAATTGTGTTAGATTACGATATGAGACTGGTAAAATAAATCCACATAATATATAAGGTCCTACCAGACTCTCTCTCCTCTCTCCTGGAGGACTCTTGATTGAACATGTTGGCCAGGGGACTCGTCTGAGGCGGTGCTGGAGGTGCTGGAATCATAGCGTCTGAGTTCGCCTGTAAAAGTAAAGGAAAACTCAGGTAAGCATTCATGAACACAACAGGCCCTATGGACTCATTGTTTAGTGCAGGAGCTGGTGTCCTCCTCACTCTGTTGAGGCGCTGGAGGGCTGGAGACGCCTGTGGAGTGCGTAGACCTTCAATTATGGACATTACACTATCGGGGACATTGGTAGCATCACCGCATTTGTCCTGCCAGGTGGACAGGTTCTCCGTCAGAAGTTCTCGAGCCTTCAAGAACACAAGAAAGTATTAGACGCAGGAGTTGAACTGTTGAAAGAGCTGTAAACATGAAGGTCTCCTCTCATGATGAAATGGCAAACAGTGTGGATTTCTGCTCATCCACTGAAGTAACAAACCTTTTCATGGAAATTAGAGATCTGGTGGGAGAAGGTGCAGTGCTTGTCCACCAGGAAGCAGAAGCGCCTCTTCTCCTCCAGCAGAGCCTCCCGGCAGCCGTCAGCGATGAACTTCTGCATGTCCATCTGACGGTGAGTGAGAGTCTCAAGACACTGCATAGAAAAGAGAAGGGCTCTTATCAGCTGTCCGATAAGCAGCGTGTTTCATGGCTTTGTGAAGATGACATCCCATTTTTTGGTGTGAACTTATAAAAGCATTATAAAGGAACAAAGTGATGAAAAAAAAAACATTACTTAATATAATGACAGTACTACTACTACTAATAAAAATATTATTAAAATGTTATTTTTAAAGGAATATTTACCAGAATTTATTTAGCAGAAAAATGTAAATACAGTATTTCTAGAATTTTTTTATTAATATATATATATATATATATAATACATACATATATATATACATATATATATATATATACTATAATATATATAATATATATATATATATATATATATATATATATATATACATACACATACATATATATATATATATATATATATAATCATATATATATACACATATATACATATATATATACACATATATACATATATATATATATATATATATATATTTTTTTTTTTTTTTTTTTTTTTTATAAAATCAATTAATTAGATTGAAAAAAAATCTTTGAATTAATATTTAATGAAACCATTAATGGAAAACAGAAATTGTTAAAAAATAAAATGGAATTTAAGAAAAAAATTCATTAGGGATGCACGATATTATCGGAATCGGCCGATAAAGGCTTAAAATGTAAACATCGGCATCGGCCGATTTGGAAATAAAATATGCTGATATGCCTTGCCGATAAGACGGAGATCTCACATGTGCTCAGGGTGTGATAGTGAAAAGATAACGTCAGCAGTGTGGTCATTCTTGAGGCAAACTTTTGCCTGAATGATAATTAGATTCACCGTTTTGCATCGCCGCATTTAATTTGAGAATGTATGTACAGAAGACGTTAGTGTGTCAGAGATTTAACAGTTTCTAGCACTTAGCAGCAGCAGCAATCTCCCCCGGGTCCTAATGCCCATCCGGTAAGGCGTTTTATTTACTTAGGTGGCGCTGTTGGCCTACTTGTAATAAAATAAAATACACAAATATCGTTAAGATACTTGTGTTTCTGAATAAATAAAGCAGTATCGCAGTATTTACATGAATAATAAATAAATAAAGCAGTATCGCAGTATATACATGAATAATAAATCACAAACATGACACTTGTAAATTAAATAATTTAATATATACAGATTTATTCAGTAATATGCAATTTTTCAAATGGCTTATGAAAACTTAAGATTTTTAGAATATTTACAGCTCTTTTGCTTTAGACCAGGGTTCCTCAATAGGCGTCCCGCAGGCCGGAGAGAAGAATGTTTGGCCCGCGCTAATTTCACATGATGTGGGATGAAAATTCAAACAGCGACATTAACTTACATCGTGTCTACACCGGACGCGAACGGCACGATGCAACAAAATACAATAGATATTATAATCAGTGATGCCGTCACTGGATGCGGTGCAGCACTGCGCAACAAATCCCCGACAGTAAACTGCTGACTCGTTCTATTTATGACATACTGACACAAAGTTCAAATGATTTGCAATGCTTCGTCGCGTCCAGTGTAGATACTATGTGACAGCAAAAACATGGCAAGTGTGAAGTAAAGAAAAGTGGACACTGAAAATAGATGATTCAAATGTGAATGGACTGAACAATTTTGAGTGAGTGAGTGATACCATTTTTGTTATGGATGTTGGTTCGGTTTTAAAGTAAGTTTGCTTTAATTTATTTTCAAGATCTGAGGTAAAATATCTATTGTTGCTTACACTATGGCTATAAACCTCACGCAAAATAATATTCAAACTCACATTAGACAATTTTAACATTGAATAAAGCACAATCATTACCTGAGAGATTATCACTATCATATTTTGTGTTGTTCCTGCTGCGACGTCGCAGAAAATAAAAAACATTTCTAAAATAGAATCCTGTGTCGCCTATTGTCACGTGTCGCTGTCGCGGGTGGTTAGGACAAAAATTACATGGAAAAGATACTTTTTATCGCGTCGCATGATGTCTGGTTGTGACACACGGTGTTACAGTTTGATCCCCCCCAAAAATCTAAGTATAAAAATATTAATGCTGACAGATCTAATAATTGAATCTGCAATTAGGGAAAGGTGGAGAGAACAGATCCAGTCTGGAGAGGAGCAAGAACAGTTGATTTGCATGGCAGACATGGAAATCCAGATTTTTTGTTTGTTCATTTGTTTTTAATATTCAACAGGCAAAGTTCTTCTGTATCTAAATGCAAAAAAAATTCATAATTGTTTGAATAAAACGGACTACTGGGTGGAAAAATCTGAACATTTATCTTGTGACCATCTTGTGACTATTTAAACAAAAGCAACAATAATATAATAATTGTAATATTAAGAACTATTGTAATATATATATATATATATATATATATATATATATATATATATATATGTGTGTGTCAGTGGCCCTTGGCTTGGTATTGTTGGCAGAATTCGGCCCTCGGCGGAAACTAATTGAGGAACCGTGCTTTAGACCATCTATTAATGTTAAATCCACAAATAAAATTACTGCATCTGCAAAAAAAAAAACTTTTAACTTTTAATAAACTAATTTTATTACAGATATTTTCAAGGCTTTCAATGTACTCTCATTAAAAAAAAAGAACTTTAATAAAGTTTATTACTCCTAACAAATAAGTTTTTGCTCAAAACTAACCAAAATGAAAAATAATTTGCTTATAATTTCCGCACAGTAGAGACTTGGTGTTTCAAAACAAAGGGAAATATATATTGGTATCGGCATTTGCCAAAATGATTTGAAAAATATCAGCATATCGGATATTGGCAAAATTCTAATATCGTGCATCCTTATATTTCATAGGGCCTTAAAAATATAATTTTTGTTACACTTTTAATAAATTGCTTGTTAAACTTTTAATAAATTGTTTAATATTGTAAGTTTTGTGATTTCAATTAATTAGACATGCTTTTTGATGAATACAATTTAATTTTAAAATGGTCTATAAAAAAAACAAAAAAAACACGGAATCCAGAAAAATTTAAATGGAAAAAACAAAATTTTGAAAAAATAAATAAAACAGAATGGGGGGGGGGTAGTGGAAATAAAATGGATTTCAAAAGCCCCTCGATACTCAGACCTTTGTTTATCAGGCACGTACAATGCATGATAATAGTTAAGGATCACAGTACAGTCTCAGCTGTCAGCATTTATAATTATGACGTCAACGTGGAATTGCCAAGGGAAAGGCCTGACAGCTACAGGTTGAAATTTGAGTTTTGAAGTCAACAAGTTTGAATGTGCACAAGCGTGACTTATATTTGAGGGCTACTGCTGATTTACAGTGAATAATGACTTGACTTTTGGTCCGTTCCTCACTCTGTGGTTTCATTACGCCGCACATGTTAAGTATGTGGCCTGTGGAAGCAGTTGCATGCAGGTGTATTCACACAGACACACCCTCGCGCCGGCATAATATAGGTGACGTAAGAGAGCATTCATCTCACAATGGGTTTTATCAGATCTCCGCTCCTTACAGATGACACTGTGATCTCACTGATGAATGAAAGTCAAAGAACGCACCACATCCCTCTCTCCTTCCTCATTGGTTGTCATGGAAAAGAGTAAATTTGGCTTTTGGTGTTACTAGTCACAATGGTTTTGCTTTCACTCAACTTTGAGCTTTCGGTATTGTTTTGTCTGTAAACAATAAAAAATCTACACATTAATTTATTCAAAAAAATTTAAACTCTACTGACCCCAAACTTCTGAACAGTAGTGTATGTAATAAATGTTTTTATACTCATTTTAAATGGTTTGACATTTGAGAAGCTGGGACAGTGAATGAGTTGGCCTAGATTCTGCGAAAAACAGGTGACTTGGTATAAAAAGTCACTGACCTCAAGGTAAACAACATATTAGGAAACATGATATAACATTTAGTATATAGGCAAAAAGTCACCTCTAGGACTTCTAAAAACACAAGACCAGAACTAAAGTTGTAGGATGTGGCTTTATGGTGTTTATGAAGTCCATATGCTGATGTTTTTTTGAAAGTTTAGCAGATGAGGCCCAAAGTATAGAAGAAAATCAAAACGTTTCAATGAAAATCATTATTTATGTCTATAACTCCCCCTTCATTTTTAATCAGGTGACTCAAGGTCAAAACTATCAAAACTGTAAATATTCTACACAAAACAGTAAACATCAGGTTGGGGACCGTAATCTACACACCACGACATTTCCTGTCTGCAGTAAACCTCTGGATCAATTGTTAATGAAGAGGAAAGGCCAGCCTGTTATTCTCTTGTTTTTCAAGCACAGGTACTGCTATAAATGGCAAATGAAAACAATCAAGGCTGGTGGTGCAGGAAGGGGCAGGGTGACGCTCGCCCAGGGGCAACCCCTCGTCATTATGGGGAGGGAAAGACCCAGGGTACTTATGACTGATTTTAATCCACTTCCTCTTTTGTGTGCCAGCATATTCCAGTCAGTCTGAATCATGTGTTTAAACAGACCAACACAATCCACAAATAAACCTGGGCAGGGTCAGAATGGTGTCTGACAATCAACTAATCTTGATTTTTATAGCTTTCAAATACTCTTTTTGCTTTAATATTTTTAATGGAAGCGCTTTAAATCAAATTAGAGAAACATGTCTGCTGTGTGTCTCTTTTAGCGGATGTGACCAGCTGAATTATACAGCGTTTCCTAAACACATTCTAGTTGATTTGAAGAGATGTAGTTGTGTGTGTGAAGTAGGCAGATTAAAAACAAAACACGCACACATTGAGGACACATGAGGGGCTTTCTCTAACATACACTGTCTGACTGGCACACAGACACACAGTCTGGTCAGCGGAGATAACAGCTGCATTTTCTGTAACATTACAGATGAACACACACAGAGTTAAAAGCACCAGCCTATCTGTCCAGGCGAACACGTCCCAGAGAGCTGTGATGGAACCACAGGAGATAGACAGGGGTGTAAGAGTGCTATTTGTCCTGTTTATCATCACAGACCCGTGATAAAGTCTGTTGCTATGGACACCTTCATTCTCCTCCTGTGGAGAAAGGTAAAAGAAACCGAGGACATGCCACACATGGAGGAGAAGAGATGAGAAATACTCCATTCCTGCCTAAACGGGAAAACCTTAAAAAGACAGATGCACATGGGATGCACCGTAGATCTGTTCTAAACTCTAGTGAGTGGCCATGCTGTCTTCATAACCATCATAACCTCATCCGTGAATGATTTTAACAGCAACACACCTCACAACTGATTCCAATACAGTCTGACATGAGCATGTTGCTAAATGAACAACATGATACTCTAATAAGCACAAAAATATTTAGTCAACATAAAAATATTAGGCAAACTAGCCTGTTCAAAAGTTTGGGGTCTAAGATTTTTGTTTATTTATTACACTGCTGTTCAAAAGTTTGGGATCAGTAAGAATTTTCATCAGCCATTAATCCAGACTTCAGTGTCACATGATCCTTCAATAATCATTATTTTTTTTCAGGATTATTTAATGAATAAATAATAAAAAGAACAGCATTTATTTAAAATAGAATTTATATTTATTTAAAATTATAAAACTATTTCACAGTATTACACTTTTTTTCCACATGTATTTTTGATACTTTTGAGTGAGGAAACATTGGATTTACCAAAAGTTACAGCAAAGACTATTTTTTAAAACTTAAAAAAAAAAAAATGCTGTTCTTTTGAACTTTAAAAAAAATCTTGAAAAAAAGGTCTCCACAAAAATATTAAGCAGCATGTTTTCAACATTGATATTATAGCCTATCAGACTGATTTCTGAGGATCATGTGACACTGAATACTGGAATAATGATGCTGAAAATTCAGTTTTGCATCACAGAAATAAATTAAATTTTAAAATATATTAAAACAGAAAACAGTTATTGTAAATTACAATAATATTTCACAATATTGCAGTTTTTTACTGTATTTTTGATCAAACAAATGCAGCCTCCGTGAGCATAAGAGATTTCTTTTAAAAACAGCTTACAACTCAAAACTCAAAAAATTGTATATAATAAACATTTCTAATCGACACTTCTTTCAACTTGTCAAAATCAACGCAATTAAAAACAGACAATACAAACCAGTAAAACCATACTATCAAAAAGCCATTCAACCTTTCTTAGATTAAACGAGGAGTTTATTTAGTGTAACACCAAAAGCTTGTCGAGATCAGCAGAGACTGATTACGAGGAACACGGGAGCGGTGAAATGTCAGGATGTCAATGATGTGCTGTCAGGAACAAAGGGAAGAGGTATGTCTCTCATCTCAGACACCACCGTGACTGACACCTCCATCCATCATCGGCGGGTGAGAGAGAGGCAGAGAGTAATCGGTCAGTAAATTCCACGGTGAGGTGAGACATTAGCCATCAGGGTGCAAACACACAGAGAAAAGCAATTAATCTCCGCAGGCTACCCTGATGAACAGCCTGTATGCAGAGAGTCATAACCATGAGATGGTTATGATGAATAAACGCGCATGTCGTTTTCGGCTCAGATGATTATGCTCGGATTTCATGTACAGTTGTTTGCTAACGGACTTTATTTATACAGAGATGGATCCACCACAACAGAAGAAAGTTTATAGTGCTTATTTGTGTGAGGCTTCATCCTCATTCAATATTACAAGACAACGACTACTCCTTTATGAACATGTTGCATATGAACACAAGCCTGCATCTGATAACGTCCAGTGATAGATATTCAACTATGTGGCAGGGTGGATTTACAGCACACTGCAACAATTAAAATAGATCTATAAAGCGAACAGTTCCTGCATCCTGATTGGTCGGTACCACATTCCAGAAAGGGCTGATATGAGACCAATATTTTATTATGATCTATAACACAGCTAATACACTATTGAATATACATAGAAATATTAACTATTATTTTTGTGATTTTAAGCAATAGGGCTATAAAATACTACTACAACTAATAGTAGTAGTACTAATTATTATTAAATACAAATATAAAAATTACTAAATCAAAAGAAATAACTAATATTTCTCTGTAAAATAAAAATGTAAGAAAATAACAATTTTGCTTTACATTACAATTGGAAAATTACAATATTAATATAAATGGCTGTCTTAATTTCTTCAATTTCAAACTTTAAACCATTGAACTTTAATTTTGAAGGAAAACAGCAGGAAGCCCTTAAAGCTTCTCTTCTGTTCATTAAGTGCTTCTCATTATAAATATGGTAAGACGGTTGGCGCATGTTGCACATTAATGCAAGCCAAACTCAGAGCAGATGCAGAGTTTGTGGAGCAGCATTTACAGCAAACCAAGCCACTCTGACACTGAAAGAACAGTTTAATCGTGCAGCCCTTATAAGGCCTAATGCATAGATTCCATTATTTTGACAAACCTTTTTGTTGCAAGTGTTTAAGTTCACTAACTCAGGGCTCTAGACTGTGACCAAAATGGTCGCATTTGCGACCATTTTTTGAGTGTGCGAGTAAAAATTTGACATGGTCGCACTTGTGCGAGTGCATGGTCTGCGCTGCTCCAAAGCGCGCGTGCTGCCAGCCACAGCACACTGTAGCAGGAGAAAGATTTCACTGATCACGTGCGAGCGCTTCAGTAGAGCCTGGTTTCACACCGCACGCATAAGCAGAGGCAGCGGAGAAGCGGCGCGTATGCAGAGCGGGAGCAGCGCGCCCATTGTGCTTTCACTCGGCGCGTCAGCACGAGCGCGAAGGTGCGCGCAGCTGCCGGAGCGCAACGGAGGATTTGGTTTTCAAACTAAAGTAAAAGACCGCTTCTTAAACCAGAGAAGGTGAACATGTTGGTATTCTTGTAGAGAAAACATGCAAGTCCTGTCAGAGACAGACAGCTTGTTATCTTTGCTGTTTACCTCATGTTACGCAATGGAGGCTTTCCTTATTTTTTTATATTATTATTATTTTATTCCTCAGTGTTTGCTAAGCATTCTGTATTTTATTAGTCGGTATATAATACAGCATGTGATGTGTCCTATGCCATACCTCGTCTTAATCGTTTTTGTTAATAAATGTTATGCTAGTTTGTCACTGTAAAGGTGTATAGAGAAGCAAAACAGACTTATCTTTTCTTGTAAAGCGTGACACCAAGATCGTGAAAGTGAAAGCAAAAAAAGTAATTCCTGTCACAAAATTTAAATCACAAATAATACTGATGAAAAAGAACGGGTTGAATGTTGAACACTTTCGTTACCGTATAACTGTTAACTATGATAAAAGTTCATCAGCATGCATTGATTAATCAAATGTTGTATCAAAAAAAAATTAATAATTTGCGACCAAATGATGTGCTCGTGCGACCAACTGAGAAAGTTAGTCGTACAAGTGCGACCAGTGGGAAGAATGAGTCTAGAGCCCTGTAACTACAACAATGCATCTATAGGCGGGAAGTTTAAGTAAAACATGCATCTGACCATTCATGCACAACCATATTTTTACAGGGTGTGAATGCTCTTCATGATGTGTGTGGATACAAGCACTCAAAAGAAGTCTACATACGAGTGCCGAATTGAAATAGTATAAACACTGTTATCGTTAAATCAATTTAGTATTGACATGGTTCCAAAGTACAGGTACATGTGGCATCCTTGTTCCAACCATAAAATAAATAATTTTTTATTTTACACCATTTAAAAAAAAGAAAGGAAAAAAGTGCACAATATTACAATTTTTGATTGTGGACAATTAAAATGTCTCTATGATCTGCTTTTGAAGAAATATCATAGTATTGTGATGTACAACGCGACATACATTCACATCAAATGTTAACTAGGCTCTAGAGTTAGTCTCTTGGGATGCTGCACTTATTCACAATCACAAAAGTACATTATTTGCATGTGCTTTAAATCCTTGCTGGTTAAACATTTAATTCGCGTGCTGTTCTGACATGTGATTTTACAACTGAAAAAAGCCTGTCAAACAGCGCCTGGTTACTGGACTAAGTTATCTTTCATGTCTGATTGTGTTAATACTGTCAAAAACACCCAAGGTTTACATATAAACACAGTTGGTTATGTCTAAAGTGAAAGTAAACAGTTGACTGTATATTAGATGCGTGCAGGTCTTAAAGTGACAGCAGACTAATAGCACTAAACATGCTTCCGTCATTAAAGGTAGATAGTTCACTTCCAAATTAAAATTCTGTCATTATTTACTCACTCTCACTTTGTCCCAAACCTGTATTAATTTCTTTCTTGTGCTGAACAAAAAAGAACATATTTTGACGAATGTGGGTAACCAAACAGTAGCTGGTCCCATTGTCTTCAATAGTAGGAAAAAAGAAAAGAAAGTACTATGGAAGTCAAAGGGGACCAGCAACTGTTTGGTTACCCACATTCTTTAAAATAACTTTTATGTTCAACAGAAGAAAAAGTCATTCGGGTTTAAAACAACTTTAGAGTGAGTAAATTATTTAAATGATGATTCTGGGTGAATTATCCCTTTAATGTTAATAAAACAACAAAACACAAAGAGAAAAATCACTCACTGCTCTTGACTGAGGAACTTTAATACAGTGGTTTTAACAAGAATCATTGTATAATTTACACACTGAAGTGTAGACCTATAATGTTTTATTTTTATATTTGTTCATTCAATTTCTTGAATTCTCCTGCTAAATACACCTACTGTACCTGAAAAATAAAGCACTGTTTGTTTTGTTTATAAATTATGTGTAGTTGTAATATGTATCTTTGTTCTTATGTTTTAATAAAGATAAAATAATGACAAACATTTTTATCTTCGCCCACTTTGGCCTACATGTCTGCCATTCATTTTTATTTTATATTTTGTTACCTTGTAAGACTTTTTAAAATGGTTTTCTATTATAAACAGAATAATTTTTTAACTGTAAATAAAAACATGTTACATGTGTAGGTATATACATTATGTGTGGCACAAACCCACATACCTCATTCTCTTTACTCTCATACTTCGAAGCGTTCTTTCCTTGACTTTTCCTTCTGAGTTTCTTCAGGTCTGACTGCGATCTCTCCAGCGAGTCCTGCTTCATCTTGTGTTCGGTCTGATATCTCTTAAACGTGGCCTGTGGACAGACAGTATTCGATCAGTGACATGGAGTCGTGTCTATACATGCACAGTGTATCAGTGCAGAGATGAGTTTCACTGACTTCTGTGCTAGATGTAGACAGGAAACAAATAGTGTGACATAAGTCTGATTTTCACTTCCCATCTCTGAAGATAATGCCATTTTAGGCACATTTCCCAGTCTGTAAAGAATCATATATGGACACCAGCATTGGGAACGAGGTAATGAGAAACTAAATGTTTCAGTGGCGTGACAGTAGTCGTTTTCAAAATAATCAAGCTTTTGCTGTTAGCAGTATGTTTTCTAACTAGCAGCATTGTAGCGTGACATTGCGCTATATATCATTGTTGTTTTTTAGGTCATATTGTAATGCACACAGCCTTATAACTGAGAATACAGAGGCAACAATCAAATGCAAATATGCTCCCTGCGTCTCTCTAGCACTGGGAAGTCGGATTCATTTTTGTAAATGAGGCCAGAACAAAAGAAACAATTCACATATTAGTTACCACAAGTGTTCCTCAAAGACCCTGCAGGGCATTTCACAAGATTTGTTGTTAACAACAACAACAACAACAAACAAACAAACAAACAAATACAGATAATACTTCTGTTTACCACTATGTTTTCAATTTATTTTGTATGAATTAAGATGTTCTTATCAACAACAGTTGCAATTAATATAAATGTATCGGTTTAGTTTGATGTGCTTTTTACGTTTTTTTTTTATTTATTTTTTTATAAATTCAAATGGTATTTTCCCCTTCAGTAGCATTTCGATGTAGTTAGTTTAATTAGTGGTAAAACTAAATTTATCGACACCGATATACATATATACTATACACATACATTCATATGTACACATGTTGACAAATGATGCAGGGCAACAACTCCAATGCAGTTATGCCCTAAAATTCAAGATATTAGTGCACAAAAATGCCCCTGTATGAGTTTTTGTCTCATATTTATATCTCTATAAGCGATATCACACGAGCAGCGAGAGCTGTATCACATGAGTGCTGTTTAGCACAAGTGCAAATGTGATCTTATACAACGGTTCAGTGAATAAGTAGTTAATATTGTTATATTTTAAACACAATATTGTCTGTTTTGCATCTCCGAGCAGCACAGGGGTGTTTAGTTTCTGAAAGAATCAGGCGTTTGAACGAATCGAATGAATGACTCAAAGACATTTACCGCCACTTGCTGGCAGTTTTAGTTTCTTATTTAGAGTATCATTTCATTAAAAAAAGCATTAAAGGGATAGTTCACCCAAAAAATAATAATTCTGTCATCAATTACTCTCATGTCGTTTCAAACCTGTATTACTTTATTTTGCACAACATAAAAGAAGGTATTTTGAAGACTGTTGGTAACAAAGCTGTTCTGGTTACCAATGACTTTCATTGTATGAACAAAAATAACATTATAAATGTTTTGATCAGTTTAATGCATCCTTGCTGAACAAAAGTATTAATTTCTTAAAAAATATATACTGACCACAAACTTTTAAACGGTAGTGTGTATATGTTTAAGTTTAGTACTTCTGTTGCAACTTGCAACTGCGATCCAAAATAATTACCACTTTACCCTCTTAAATTATCTTTAAATGTAGTTATTTTAATATGAGTAATTTAATATAGTTTTTAATGTAGTAACTTCCCTATAAGCAGCTTTCCCCATCAATAATGAACATACAGCAGCTCACCGTCATGTATTTCACATCCATGTCAGTTTTCTTCTCCAACTCTCCAATAATCTCCCGATGAAACCGTCTGAACTGTAGAGACAGAGAGAGAAAGAAAATGAAGAAAATAAAAAGATACAAACCCCACAAAATGAATGATAATGGATTGGTGTGAAAGTGTGCTTGTGAGAGGCCTACATTGACAAAACACACATACAAGAACAGAAAACGAGGCGACCGGGTGTTTACAGTTGTTGTATAAGCTAAAGTGCTTATAGAGAAGATGAGTCACAGACAGAGGGATACCCACACACACTAACTAACACATCAACCTAATGCATGAGGGCGCTTACATCAACACCTCATCATCACGGCTACAAGTGCACCCACCTACCCCTCTCCCTCACTGATCTGTTTTGCCCCTTTTTAAGTGAGATCCCACACTCCCAGCGTTTGCCTACACTTCCTGACATGTCTTCATTCAGAAAGATGCTTCATTTGCTACAGCCATTAACTGAGGAATCACTGTTGTGTTTTAGATGTGTCTGCCATATATTCAAGAAGACTTGTTTTATCATTTCATAGAGCTACAGGCGTATTTTTAGGTTCTGGGCACAATGTAGGCTAGCATAGTAAAAAAGCACCTGTAAATGTCAGTGTATAAGGCTTCGATTAATCACATAATCCAACCGCCGACGTGTCATTCCAGCCCTAATAATGAAAAATCCTTATGGAGACAGCCATCAGTATTGGACGATAAACGTAACTATCTGTGCTGCAAGACATTAGTATGAAACCAACCAATGATCAGAGCCGATTTTGCCCTGTCAATAAATATGGGATGGAAAAGAGTGTCTTAAAGTCTCAAGCAGGGAAGAAAATGTCTCTATCTTGGTTGAAAATTACAACAGATATGCTATGTGAAGCATGAAAAACAAAA
>CM041794.1:9061025-9206025 GCA_023376895.1 Aspiorhynchus laticeps
AATTTCATTTTTGGGTGAACTATCCCTTTAAGTCATACTATATAGGTTAGATTAACTATTTAAAATGATGCTAGTGTACTAAAACCGACATATGTTAGTATATGTTTTAGACCATACTGTTGTCAAACAAGTATAGATTCACAATATTGGCAATTACATTAGTTATCGTCCACACACACAAAAAAAAAAAAAAAGTTAGGAATGGTATCAGTATCACAACTCTAATTCTTTGTCAGGTATTTCAGGAATTCTCACGGGTTATCAGGTTTGTGAACATGATATCAGATTTGACTGAACCCGTTTAAACACGGCCTGTCTTCTGTTGTGTGTCCTGTTTTTGATTCACAGATCAGCAGCTGCACCAGCAGGAACGGCCGTGTCATCATGTGGTGCTGGGATCAGGTGCATCAACAGGCATGTTCAAACCTGCTCTGATAAAAACACTACAATCTAACATGCAGTAGGTGTGTCCGCTGTATTCCTCTACCCTTTCCTGTTGTTTACACTAATAAGACTGCGTGCACGTCAACAGGAGAGGCTCCATAATGTTTTTGGTAAATGGGATGTTTGATATGCGATTAAATTGCAGATGGCGATCTCTTGCTTGGGTGTGTTTGAATGTGCTTTCGGTCAGCCTAAGAATGTGTTTACAGCAAGAAACAAAGACACAGATAAAAAGAAACACTCACGTTCTCCTCCAGTTCTATGTTGACTTTCTGATGGACGTCTGAGATCTCCATCAGGACGACCCCTAAGGACAGAGAAAAACACTTATCAGCCTCTCATACCAATACAAAGGCTATTAACACGTCCATTGTTTTTAAAATAATAATTTCCAGAATTCCCCTGTCTAATAAACCCCCACGGCCTTGTTTTCCAAGAACAGTCCTCCCTCAGAGCGGCTACTGTAATTAAAACACACTGTGCACGGATATTTCTCCCAGCATGCTCCTACCCGCTGTAATCAAACGGGGATTAAAATGCAAAACCTACGGCATAAATCAGAGCACTTTATATAAAGGATCCGCCCACCACACACTTAGTCAACACTTATTTGAGAGGCAATTCTCAAACATCCTTAAGAATTGCATTTGATTGCTGGACAGAGAGGAGGGGGGACAAACAGCGAATTCTTTCTCGAGTTAATTCTCTGACGTCTGCGAAGAGATTTTATCCCTGCCCTAGAGACTGGTGCATGTAGATGTGGAAGATTAAAATAGAGTTTTCCATAGAAACAATAATGTGATCTCTCGGACTCGCTCTGTCACTCTCTTCAGTCCTCTGTTCACATGACTTCTTGGGTCACTCTTCCTCAGTACCAAACACAACATGTTAACAACTGTCTACAAATTGAGAGGCAAAAACATAGTAACTTTAACAGAGAATGCAGTGAATCGAACTTGATAAATTCACAACAAAATAAATAGTTATAGTCTTTAAAATGATCATCAGTCTTCACAAAACAAATGGAGAACTTTGGATTATACTGTGCATACCGTGAAGATTGGGATGCACCAATAATACAACTCTGATAAGAGTAAAATAAAATAAAACTCTGATAATAAAACTGTCTGATAAGCTGACAAATACATACATGTTATGGCCGATTACCAATATTAAAGGAATAGTTCAATAGTTGCTTTATGCATGTTTGTTGATCAATGTTTATATGCGAATAAAAGACTAAATTAAATCTGTTCATCATATAAAGCAATCCTGTCTCTTCAGAGGACTTGGATTTGCTTCAAGATCTGTTCATGCAATTTTTCAATTGATTTTTTATTTATTTTTTTGGCATGGACTTTCAATACAGGGACAGAAAACACAAAAATATCCTATTTGTGTTTCAAAGATGAACAAACATCTGAGTTTGCAATGACATGAGGGTGAGTCAATGACTACAAAAATAAACTTTATTCTATACTACATTGTCTAATTAAATAATTTTAAATGCTACAAGTGAAAAAAAAAAAAAAAAATAAATAAATAAAAAAATAATAATAATATATATATATATATATATATATATTTTAAATGCTTTAACAGATTTGCTAAAGATTACATTTAAATGCAAACTTAAAGAAGATAAGCATGAATAATTAAATATCTAATATCCACCAAAATAAAAAAAATAGAAACAAAAGAAAAGAAAAGTCTCTAATATGGGCAGATAGCTGTTATGGTAATCATATATTATGCATCCTTCTGGCTTGTTGTGGCCAATTTGACGTCTAACAATAGTTGTCTTGAAAACTAATGTTGACTTTTTTAAAAAATTTAAATAAAACCTGTATTTTGCTGAGGGTGGCCATGGTGCTTTTGAGGAGGAATTTAGAGACAATATGTTGGAAAGGGTTTTATCATACCGAGAGGTACTGGAGTGTAACATTAAAGCACACACAGCATGTCGTATTGCAAAAAATACTGATATGGATGTGCATTTCTAAACTCCTTTGATTAAAAGAATCTACTAAAATACATCAAAGACAAAAAATCTACTAGATAAACCAGTGGTCAACCTCACTAACCGATTAATGGACCATACTGACGTCAGCGGTCGCCACCAAAAGCTGCAGCTCCAGCCATGTGTAGGAACATGTAGTGCTAAACAGACCGTGCTGTGAAACTCAGCCTCTGAGAAAAATAAAAAGTCAAGGTGAGGCCATGTGAACGAGACGAGGGGCGGGGGCAGAGATCCAGAACATGAAGTCAGTCTCGGCCCCGAGTCACATGAGTCACAAGGCCAACTGAGAGCAGCAGGTGTGGGTTCCCTCCTCTGCCTCAGCTGACCCACTTTAACTTTATCTGCTCTCTGACCCTGATTCAGCCCGGATGTCTTATCAGCTCCACCCGAGACATGTGAGTTTGTTTATGTGTGCCTGCAGCAATGCCATAAAAGAAAGATTAGGCCAAGCAAAGTGTAAACCATCCTATCCGGAGCCATGTCTCTGGACGATTACTGGCCCAGTGTTCAGTGGACTGCTGTAAACAGTTCTCTGTGATTTTATTGCTCACTCATAAATACTGTTAGTATAGAGTGGGGGAACTATGACGTCAGAACCCGGAAGAGTAATTCGCCGCGGGTTCCTTCGAGATTTTCCTATGGGGTTTTATAATGGGGTTTTTCAATTTATGAGTAAAATAAAGCCTGTGGTAAACACAACTTGACGATACTTTTACGTTTTGTTCTACAATGTAAACTGCACACACTCACAGCCCAAACGTTCTTATCTAGTTACTTATTAAAAACATATGTTTTCAAAAATGAACATAACTGCTTCAAATTTTTAGTTTTGGGTATGCATGTGTGTAATTTACGTTGTAGAACAAAACGTAAAAGTATCGTCAAGTTGTGTTTACCACAGGCTTTATTTTACTTATAAATTGAAAAACCCCATTATAAAACCCCATAGGAAAATCTCGAAGGAACCCGCGGCGAATTACTCTTCCGGGTTCTGACGTCATAGTTCCCCCACTCTATTGTCCTTAAAGAACAAATGCAATTTGAGGTTGAAGCCAAGGCCTGGCTTGGGCACTGAATCTGGCCTACGTTTTCTCGCAATACCATGGCTCAATCCCTTCGTAATATTAACACTTTTGAAGCATATTTTTTTAATACACTTTATTTATTTATAAATATAAAGAATATAAGTGCATTTAATAAAAAAACAACATACATTTTAATATAATATAGTTGCATAATGCAACATTTACAAGTTTAATTTTTGTCCCTTCATAGTAAAAAAATGTGGGCACCTCTGATGTAAAGTACTGAAGTCGTCATCGGATTGGTTGAATTATACAGGATTTCCGAGAGATGTGTGTGTCGAGTTCTTCAATGTTCCGCCTGGAAACAAAGATGCCGTGACACCAAACCCTCTCATGTTAGAAGAAAGCCGTCGTGTTTACAACTGTGATGATGAACGCTTATCAGTATCAACCAAACGCTGGATTTTCAAAAGTATGTGAAATATTTCAAGTTTGCGGCATAGAATCTTTTAGAAGTTTTACACACCACCATTTCCACGCCCCGAAACATGATGCGGCACAAAATGAAACGTGATAGCTTTCTTTACCTGTCAGTCATATGACCTCTCTTGGGCGGGCCTTGGCCATTCAAAGCAGCCAAAGTTCCCAGACCTTCTGCACTCAGTCTGAAGGTCTGGCTACATGAAACTAGCGTTAGAGGGTCATTTTTTTTTTTTTTATAAAAAGAAAACAAGTAGACAATAGAAATAGAATAGAGAGTGCAAGTGTTAGAGGGTCATCAGTGTTTCCCACACATAGACTTTACCTGGGCGGGCCTTTGGCCGTAACGCAGCAGACTCGTCAATAAATCATTTACAAAACAGCATTTCCAAGCACCTGTCGCTTACTGACAGTTTGGACTTTTAAATATGAACATAATTCATCTGTTAATATGCTCATAGTTTGTTACTCAGATGCAGGCAGTGTGCTGAATGAGACAAAACAGTAATACAGCCAAAACCACCGCATATAGTCGCTTTTTAGTGTAAGTTAGATGTATATTGATTTTATCAGACGATGTCGCGATTATAAATCAGGATTTAAGGAGTATAGTGTGAGTGAGTGATGTAGTATTAAAGGGGTCCAATTATGCTCTTTTACAAAGTCTTGATTTTGTTTTGGGGGTGTACTAGAACATGCTGTCATGCTTGGTGGTTCGAAAATCGCACTATTTTTCACATAATTTACATTATTACAATACCTTTCTCCCCAGCCTGACACAAACGGCTCGATTAGTTCCGGGTTTGATGAAGGCCCGCCTTCCGACAAACGAAATGTGTTGTGATTGGTTAGCTGTCCCAGTGCGTTGTGATTGGCGAACAGCTTAGATAGTGTTTTAGACGGCAAATTAATTCTCTGCCAGCGGGAGGCGCTGTTGGAGCAGGAGAGCTCAAGGTTTCAAAACAGAGCTCCTCTCACAAACGCTGCTTTATCAGACATTATATGCAAGATGAACTGAAAATGACATCCAAAATTTTCTGAAAACAGTTGGTTTCCATCAGAAATACAGTGATATAAAAACACCCGCACTGGGTTTCGATCTTGAAACGTGCAGTGCTCAACCAAGCGTTCTCCCCACCCGCCAATCATTCGAATTTCCATAGGCGGGATTTATAATTTGTGATGTCACAAATACAGGAAAACAACTTTGTAGTCCAAACGAGCCGTTCGTTGTAGTTCTTGAAAAAGGATTTTTTTTTAAACTAAATCTCTCCCTTTGGAGTGGACTTTGAGATTTGTAACTTTGTAGATCGTTTTATGCCCAAACATACACTCTACACACTGACTAAAATTAAAAAAGTGAAAAAGCATAATAGGACCCGTTTAATGGGTCGTGTTTATGGTTTATACTTGTTTCATGCATGACAACAGAAAATATCACGTGAACAGCTTTATTGTGCATTCAGTTGTATTACAGTATGTGACAGTTCATAGAGTAGAACAGATCTGAAGTGCCAAAACTCGTCTGAATGCAAACTTGATGTAATGACGTCATAAATATGCAAATTAATATGTGACGTTACCTGCCGCCACAAGTCTCACTAAATCCTGTGGGAAACACTGGTCATATACACCAAAGTTTCCTAATAATTAAGAAGAAAGGCGCTTTAAACCAATTATTTCTGAGACTTTTAATTAAGGATTTTGACTGCACTCACAGAAAGACATTTCCAGCAATATTAAAAACAGAGTAAAATCTTCTCACTTCTAGCGTAATTTTTTTCTCAGGTCTGAACGTCATGGTTTTACAATCCACTTGTTGTGCCATAAGGATTACTGTTTTACTTGTTTCAATTGAGAATACTTCTAAGGTTTTAAAAACCTCACACGTACACTTTGATTTTGGCATGGAGTTAAAAGTTAGTGAGTGTATATTAGCACCATTTGTTGTTCGCATTTGGCATTTTGATGGAGCATTTGGATCCGGAAACAGTGACACATGATGTCAGACTTAATTATTGAATTCTATGACATGTCTAGGGTTACACTGATTGTGGGAAATTCTCAAAAAAGTATAAAAGATTAGTTGACAAATGATAAAACCTCTGCTCAGTATTACAGATTCATAAGGGCTAGAGCTTGTTGGTCAAGCCACCTGAATTTGACTGTGGTAGTAATTGAATATGAACGGCAGGTTGAGCTGTGATGGGAGGGGTGATGCGTTTCCACCCACAGACTTTGATCACAGCAGCTATAGGTGCCGCCCAGTCAGACACAGAAACTTCCACCGCTAAGAACAAAAGCTGCATGCAGACAATGACTGCAGAGACATAACAGCGACATGACCAGAGCTTTACAGTCCACAGTTACTCTGTGATACAATAGATCATAGATCATCCAACGCTTCTGTATTATCAAAGACAACAACAGCAAACATTCCAGCTACAGTGAGCATCAAACAGAGAACCGGTGTGTCTGCAGCGAATCAAAACTCACGGCTTTCAACCCCGCCGTTTCTAGATGGATTTACATGAATGAGAACTGCTTACAGTAAGCAATGAGTACGGGGATAGCAGATCCCACGAGAGGAGAACTTGAGATTGATTTTAACAAAGCTAAAATTCACAAGAGGCTGTGTGCTGCAGTGACTTTTCCATGGTTGCAGGAAGCTGCTAGACTTAAAATAGTGTAAACAGCAGTACTAAAAAAATATTTATTAATAGTACTGATCACAATAAACAATTCTTCCACCAACAGGGCTCCCACACCTTTTAAACAGTGAATCTCAATGACTTTTCTGTGACTTATCCATTTCTGATTACTAGATTTTAACAAATAATTTTGTAGACATTGTTGAAGCAATGTCTAATTAAATTTTAGAAGCAAGCAATCAAGCAAGACAAAGTTTAGGAGAAATGGACTTTCAATGGAAGGACAAAAAAAAAAAAAAAAACTCAGGTGTCAAATTCTTCATCTTCATCTTTGGATTTGGAAGTTGGAATGACACAAAGGTGAGCACATTTGAATTTTTGGGTGAACTATCCTATTAAATATCCCAGCTTTACTTCTCCCTTATGTTGGGGGATCTTTGTCTGTCCATCCAATGAAATCCATGCATATGTAACGGTATCCACATATCGCAAAATCCATATCATGCCACAACATAATACCAGTGGTCACGTTAATACCAGTATAGCGCCCACCCCTAATATGCAAGAATTTCCTAATGCAGTGTATGTGTGTTGACTGCTGTCCTGTGGCCAGTCTCGCTAAGCACAGTTCAAACAACACAGGAGACTAAAGGTCACCAGAATGTCCTGGTAAAAAGCGTCCTTTGTGGTAACAGTGTGGGAGGGAGAGTGTGTGTGTCAGGTACTGGCAGCCACTGCTGCTTTCACTGTTACACAAATCAAGCAAGAGGGGTGTGGACACCAGAGCAGGTGACACTGTACAAAAGATAAATCAACAATGAGTATAAAAATGAACATCTATTCTTTTATGAACACTATACTTTAATTAAAATAAAAAAAGAGGGTAAATGGTTTTATTTAGTTCTGTATTTATTCAGTTTAATGACCCGAAAAACAGATTGGAAAGGGATAGCCAAAAATCTTGTCAATATTTGCTCCAAACCCAAATGCTGTTATCTTTGTGCCTTCAAAAGAGTATTTCTGAATAATCTTTCACACAGCTCTTTAAAAATACAACAGTTCATAGAGACCACATCTAGCAGCTCTAAAAAAGGACAAAAAGCACCATATTGAAGGCTTGTTCTAAAGTCACACAAAAGACTTTTATGAGGAACAGACCAAAATGACAAGGAAAATTGTTCCTTCTGCTGCAGCTCACCAATGTTATTGTCCATTGCACATTTTCAAAATGGTCTGCCCTCATTTAGCCAAGACACATTAGAATTTGACATCAATGACGTCAAACCTGCTGTGGTCCACTTCTGCGAACCTGAATGTGATTCAGAGCTCTGGTGATGACAGTCATGGTTATATGGAAAAGAGCTGCGTGAGGATTCTCTGTTTGTGTTCCACTGAGAAATAACACCGTATGAGTTTAACGGCGTGAATGTATGAGCACACAATGACTTTAATTTGTGCTTGCACTAATCTTTTACCATAGAAGCTATAGGTGTTTTACACAAAAGGTGGAAATATCAGAGTACTCAATCAGAGGGAAAGCAAACAAAAGCGGATTGGAGTAATAATGAAAGCAGGGAGTCTCAGAGCCAGTTCATAACTTTCTGTCATTCTGGTTATAAAAGCAAAACCGGCACAAATAAAATGTGTCAAGAGCAGCCTGATCTCCTGGTTTAGAGACTCATGCCCTGATGCACAGTGATGATAAGCTGAGGATCGTGTCACTCGAAACACAGAGGCTGATTTGCATCTCCCCTGGCTGTGGTTCACTCCTGCTTTGTTTGTGTGTTCCTCCCGAAGAAAAAAAAACCCAACACGACTCCAGGCAACAGGTGGGGTCAGCTGAACCTAAACACTCCTGACAAACTGAAGAACTATTTGACCCACTATAAGCATTACATAACAATACAACAAGAGAAAACCACGTCATGACGGTACTTCTCCCTTATGTTGTCTAGTGGCATTAACACGCTAATAATGAAAATTAAGGATGAGATGAGTGACGTTTATTCTGTGTGATCTCTTAAAACATGCACTGTATAAAAAATTTAAATAAAATGGCAAGAGGTTGAGCTTGACTTACATAACTCAGTAAAAACAGTCTGGGCATTAATGGTGCATTAAATCCTTTGTGTCTTTATATGTTTGTTTTTCCAGCTCTAGGAGCATTTAAATGGGTCTAAACAGTAAAATAAAGCGCAGTGATATAAGGAAGAAGAAAGACTGTTTTGAATGAATGCACAGGGTAATATCACAATTCCCCTGGCAGTTATTTTTGAGTACAGAAGCAGCCCGGGGAAATTCAGAGACCATAGGAAAAAGAGCATACAAATTCACTTCTGTCATTCAAGCAAGTGCAATCTGCTTCCCACAAACATAAGCATATTGCAAAAGGCTTAAAATTAAAATGTCAAAGTAAAATGAATTACACTACTGTTCAAAAGTCAGTAAAATATTTTATTTTTTTGAAAGAAATTAATACCATTATTGAGCAAGGATGCATTAAACTGGTCAAAAGTGCTTTAAATGAATTAAATTGGGACTTAAATGCATAAAAATGGCACTAAAGATATTCATATTAATAGGCATTTTTATTTGAAATAAATGCTGTTCATTTGAAAATTTAGTGTTTATCACAGAAATAAATTAGCCTAAATTTTATAAATACATTCAAACAGAAAACTTATTTTAAATTGTAAAAATCAGGGTTTCTGCAGGATTTTTAAGCTCAAATTTAAGACCTTTTTGAAGACCTCCACAAATAAAATTAATACCATATGAGAAGGGCAGGGCAATGTCTATAGTACCATATTAACCTGTTAACCCGCACCAGGACGCGGACGCACTGAAAGCTCTTTGATAGCTCTTTGTTTGCACACGTCATTGTTTTCAAACAGATAAAGTAAAACAGGACAAAATGAATCTTGACAAACTATATATCATTTTGAAGGTCTAAGCCTCTAGCATCGACGACCGATCGCTGTTTTTCGATAGAAAGCTTATACAGAATGTATTTGCTAAATTTGTGTAAGCAGTACACATCAAAACATGTATTAAAAAACCGCAGCACATACCTTATTCATCCTGATAACGGCTCTCAAACGTATCCACTGCTGTAAATCCTGGTTTCATTTGAAAGATAAGGGTCCACTGAACAACATTCCATCGAGCACTTTTAGTCCAAAGAAACAACAACGCTGTAATTTAGATCGTTAATCCTTTGTTTACGTCTCATCTCTTGAGAGAGTTATTGTTTGTGTCCGTTATGGAACAAATTATGCTCAAAAACAGCGTCTTGGTGGTAAAAAAACAGCATGATTTTGTAGCAGGCAATGTCCCAAACAGAATGAAATCATCCAAAAAAAAAAAAGTCAAAGATACACGGAAGATTGATTATTTGAATTCTGGCGCTCCCTCGCGACGGCGCGTGACGCACGCTGTGACGCACCTGTCATCTGATGGGGGCATAACTTAGCGATCTTTTTAGCACAAAAAAAAACATTTCTTTTTTTTTGTTTTCATATATGTTTGCGTGTTTTGTGGGGAATTGCCTGTATCTGTGTGATTAACATCTCTATGACTGATAATCAGCAGGTAATTACTGACTGTTCACAGATATCAGTGTGAATGCAGTCTATATAAAAGGCCATTATAATGTGAATATTGACTATATTGGGCAGCCATCAGTATGATTAGCATCTGTATGAATGATCTTCAGCATGTGATTACTAATGTATGAGCAGAGAGCATCTGTTTGTCAGGAAATCAGTATGTAATTAAGTTATTTTTTTTATTATTATTGTTTTTTTTATCACTCAAAAATTATTATTATTGTATTTTTCTAGTGCTCAAATAAATCACTTATACGATGTCTAAGATTATGTCTACTGTTTTATAATTGAAAAACTGCAGTGGCATGTATAAAGACTAAAAAGTATGTAGTAGAACTCTTCAATAATTTGGTAAATATTTTTCCTCAAGGGGGGGGGGGGGGGGCTAGAAAAATGTCTGCAGGAATCTCATTTTTCATGGTATCTTCTTCAGATTTGAAATATAAACTAATGAGACATGTGACTTTCAACCCATTACTTTTCTAGATTGCTCCAGGACTGATTTCATGTATTTTTATATGAAATATAAAAAAATTCAGTGTGGTACAATTTTTATCAAGGCACTTCAGTGTCTATAACTTTTTATATTTTTGAGCATCATCAACTCTGGATGATGGATAGTAAAGGCCAAAGGGTCTTCTTTCCAAAGACACCACAATTGTGTGTGTGGCACACTGAAGTCAGGAGCTGTTACCATTTTAAGTTAGTTAGTCATTTTCAGCTGTGATTCCCAATATGGGGGGTGCAGGTTAACAGGTTAAACTTTAAAATGACTGTCAAAAGCATAATTTACAATTTATATACAAGTTTTCACAAAAACTAAATTTTTTATAAAATGATAAACTTTACATTTCAGCCTTTAAACCATTTTTAAGAAAATGGATAAGTCAAAAGTATTAATTATATTGATTTTAGCAATTATCAACAAATTATAATATAAATTAAATAAAATGAATTAGGGGTGTGCGAAATTGACAAAATATATCTTGATATTTTCTGTAATTTTATCGATAACGATAGTTAGACGATATTTTGCTGAGTGTGTTATTGTGCTGATATCTAAAAGATTACCGTGGACAGCTGACTCCTGAATTTTTTTGATATTCTTCATATTCTGTGTGGTCAGTTCACAGCAGTGATAGAAATTAGTTTTATGGGCATTTTTACCTTTAAGCCATTTTTTCTTTTGAGTCAAATTCTTGCATTTGGGCTGTTACCAAGCAGATGAAATCAGTATCAACAATGTATCATTGCAATGCATATGAAGTGGCATTTAGATGTATTTACACACACTTTAATGCAGCTCAGAGGGACACAGAATGCTAACCTGCAGTTACAAATGCATAAATAATGTTTTGATATTTGAAACATAAAACGTTGAAAACTGATGTTTGAAATTATTTTAAAAAAATTATGATACTTTAAATGTGAAATTAAAACGGCCAATAGGTGGCAGTAAGTCAGTGTTAATAAGCGAGTCATTGCGATTGAACAGAATAATTTAAACAGTTGATTCATTCAGGAACGAATCACTGTCATGTTGCTCAGAGACACAAAACAGTGCTGTGACTGTGTTTGGAATTATTTTTGTTGGAGAAATAGAGCAAAAAAGCAGGAAATATGGTGTCTAAAACGTAAGTCTCTTAAAAGGAACACTCCACTTTTTTTGGAAATAGGCTCATTTTACACCTCCCCTAGAGTTAAAAAGTTGAGATTTACCGTTTTTGAATCCATTCAGCCGATCTCTGGGTCTGTTGTCGGTAGCAGTTTTAGCTTAGCTTAGCATAGATCATTGAATCTGATTAGACCATTAGCATTTGGTCATCAAAAATGACCAAAGAGTTTCGATATTTTTCCTATTTAAAGCTTGACTCTTCTTAGTACACGATGTAACCACAGAAGAGTCAAGCTTTAAATAGGAAAAATATCGAAATATATATATATATATATATATATATATATATATATATATATATATATATATATATATATATATATATATATATATATATATATATATATATATATATATATATATATATATATATATATATATACACACACGTGTACATATCTAAACAACAGTTATTAGTTTCCTTCTCTCCACAACAAATCCTCTAAAGTCTATAAAAGCGTCAATCCAAAAACAAGTTAATTTAAGGTGAAACTGATGCCTACCTCTCTCATTCGGCACAAATCCAAATGTTTCCATATTCGCGACGTATCTGGATGCTAAAATATTATTATGTTTTAGCCTAGGCTTTGTACTTCACTCGCATCCTTCACATCAGCTATATCAGCACATGAGGCGGTGGTCACGCTGAACCTACAACGGAGCAGTGTAACTTTTTATTTTTCTTTAACTATTTTATTTTGATAATGAACAGGCTACAATGTCGCAAAATAGCTATGTTGTGTCTGTGTGGGCATGAGGCACTGGCGCGCGATACAGCCATATCAGTGCTGGTTGGTTATACAGCTTTTGCAAAACAAATAAAACTGTAAAATAAAAGCATTTGCAAAATAAAGAAAACTACTTTAGAAGCTAGTCTTAGCCACACCTACATATTAACCAGCTGTTTTTGATGATTCATTAATTAACACCAGTTTAAGAATACCTGTTTGAGCAATTGATGCGTGTCCTGAAGAAGGCGGTTTTTGACGAAATGCGTAGATCTACTTTGAACTATTTTGTAATGATTTAAGCCCAGTACATTAAAGGCTTTTTATCTTACCACGTGAGTGCCTTGGAAGTATTTTGTCTATATAATTCGATTTTTTACCTCCACCACATCCAATGAGCATTAGTGGCTTTATAAAGACACCCGTGTAGCACTCTCTACTTCTGTTTTTTGTAAAAGAAAACTACTTTCTGCTGTCTCGTTTTCCTTTATGTGAACTTTGGATCGCGTCACAATGAACCGAAACTCAGCACATTTTTTCTTTTGTTTTGTTAATCTGTCAATGATTTAATTGAAATATATTTAGTGTATAGGTCAATATAGGCTATTCCTTTTATCTTAGCTTATCGTTTTATTCTGATTTCTCCATTCACAGAAGGGCTGCAGGTACATGTGATCTGAATCCATACACTATCCTCGGATAAACTCTTATACACTCTAATACACTGCCATTGTGACTTTGCTTACCTATGACGAGCTCACAGCTGTGTGCAGGCATTTTACTCAATGGATGCATCAGCGTCACATTTGCATAGGCCGTACTACTTGAATTCATGATTGGTTGACAGCAAATTTCAAATATTAAATGGAACGATAAAATAATGTTAATGGCCATTTCAAATTTTCGATTCTGTTCGGAACAATAAAATTTGATTTTGTTTCTGTTCCTGTCAAAATTTCATTCGTTTGTGGTTTTCGTTTTTGTTCCTTGAACCGGTTCAGAGCCCTGATTGTGAGCAAATAACTGTAACCTTGGTGAGCAGAAAAGACTTCTATCAACAAAAAAACCCATTAGAAAACCTTACTGACCCCAAATGTTTGAATGACAGTGTAAGGTTAAACTGGCAAAAGTCAACTGCATTAACTCCAGGGAACACATGTCCAGGGCTCCTGACAAAAAACAAACCAAAAAATCAAGTAAGGATCCATTGGATCCATAAACGTGTTTTATTTATTTATTTTTAACATTTTGACATTTCAATCATTCTGTCATGTGTTTGTCTAACCTTTACTTGAATTTATCAGCATTTTAATCCATCTTGTAGATGAACTGGGAACTAAGGTTCACTTAAAGTGGGAACTAAACATCTTTTCCAACTTGAAATATACAGTCACAAAGAATTGTTTATTACACAGAATCTGTACCAATATCATGGACCATAAGCATCACTTGCCCGTTGAGTGTACACTTTTAAGCAATTGCAATTTAAAAAAATTTAAGTTAATCCAACTTAAAATAAAAAGTGAACACCACATTTTCAAACTGTTATTTGTCAGCGTAACTCAGAATTGTCAAGTTCACTTAATGTATTTCTTTAATTATGCATTAACCCTAATGGGACGGCTGTATCGCCGGCGATACCAACTCGTTTTTTTTTAAGACCAGTGCAAAAGACATTAAAAATACTCCGTCGATTTTGGTCGTACAGATAAGTGTTATACATCAATTGAAACTTTGAAGTGTCTATTTTTTTTTGTGTACACTCACAAATACAACAAAACTTTGTGGTTTTGAAAAAAAAAAAAAAAAGAAAACAAACAGGATGCGCTCTTTGTCTTTTCCATCTCCGTGAGCTGCTCTTCAAAATACGTCACTAAAATGAACTGTAACTCAGCGAAAACTCAACACACGGACATGGGAGTTATATCTATAGAAAGCTGGAAGTGTCTACTTTGAAATGAAGTAAGTCTTATCGAAAACAAACATTCTGTGATGAAGTAATCCGTATGAAACCAACACGATGTTCAGTCTGTCCCGTCTAACTCATTATTTCTAATGCAATCCCGCCCCCTCGCGTTCATATGTAAATAGCCACGTGATCCACGTGCTCGTGGAGACGCCCAAAAACAAACAAAGCCAGATCGTTCCTCGCGGCTAACATTACTGTTCGTTTCTGGAAGAAGCCACGCTGAATAAAAGCTGGATTTTCCTCCAAATAAGAGCAAGAGTTCATCCAGAAGAGAAGAGCGATCTGATGAGTAAGTAATGTTTCTTCTTTTGCATTAGTTTACGTGTTATTGGGACTCAAACTTGAACGCGTTTATTTTTTTTTTCCCAAACGACAACATGATGAATGCTACAATGTTTAGAAAAATGTTTAATGTTCACAAATGGATTGAATAGCGTGCTAAACGATAATAATTAGTTTCTCAGATATAAAATATCCTTTTTTATAGTACAAAGTACATCTTTTGTAGTACAAAGCCATACATACTAGGCTATATGACTACAAAATCATAGTTCGTTTTTTCTAAACAATAATAATTAGTTTCTCAGATATAAAAGGTATTTTTTTTTGTTTACGATAGTACAAAGCATGCATGAGTCTATAAAACATATATATAAAAAGATGCTCCTGATATTAACATGCTCATAAAATTTTTGGTTGTTTGTATTTTATTGAATCAGATACCTGCACCACAGATGATGAATCCTGACGACTCTTCAAACTGTTTTTGTGCTGTACCAACATCAGATGTCCAACTACACTGATATTATATGGTAAAACAAGCTCCTTGACCACTGATTATGTTTTTTCTTCTTCTTGAATCCATGGAAAGTAGCAGAAACACTTAAATAACACACGTAAATATCAGGCATGATTTACTTGTGTCACTTGTTGAACAGAATCTGTTGCAGGAATGACTCAGTCTGTTCACATCTCTGTGGTTAGATCAGTGTGCACAATAATGTGTCTTTGACCTTCATTATGTATGTTTTGATTATACGGTGTTGTAAATAAAATACAAATAATAAAAAAAAACATTTGTTCAATCTCCTCACATTCTCTCTTACCTGCCTCAAAGTCAGTCACACTGATGGGCCATTAGCAGCTTTAGGGGAGGGCCCTTTGTGTCTCAGGTGAGAATCACTTAATATTCAAGGACATTGTCACTCCCTTGCATACAGGCTTTCAATCACAAAACATGTCTTAAAAAATTTTAATCAATGTATTGTTTTCTGTAAATGAGTAAGCAGAATGATTCTCACTTAATTGTGAAGTAAATATTCTAGCCGACAAGACTGATTACTCTAAAGTCTTATTCAGGACTATTTAGTGTGGGTTTTATGGCCTTATTTCAGCTAAAAATTTTTCCCCAAAACTTACTAACCACGCATAATATTTTTTTTCTAAAAAAATACAAACATGTACATCCATCTTGGTCACATAATATTGTAGCAAAGTTTGTGCTGAATACAAAAACAAATACATGTTGGTCAATAGTATGTTATAAGTAGCTGAAATAAGCACAAATATCAGGACATGTCAAAACCTCTCAAGGGCCCCAAAATCACCTCAGACCCCAGAGGGTTAAGTTTATTTACTTAATTTTAAGGCAACGGGTTCCTCAGTTTTTTTTAAGAAAAGTCAACTGATCGCTTTTTACAGTGTTAGTTTGGGCTCCTACTCAATGCATCCTATAGAAGTGTTGTCAAATCTCTCACACATCCAGTTGCTTTTTCTTCATTAGTAACATGCAATTTTATAGGACGTGTTGAATTTGATCTTTAGCTTGCATTCTTGCATTTTTTAATCATGTAGACAACAGGTTAAGTAAAAATATTAATATGCAATAGTGAATAAATATAGCAAAATGCTCATCTTTATAGTTATTTTACTAGCTGACTGATGAGCTTATGGATGCCCAATGGTTATTCTGAGGTAAACGTATTGTTACGTGGCATTGTTTACAAGCTTTACACGTTTCCACAGTTTGACAGAATGAGCGATTACATGAGACATTTCAATAAGTTGTACTATCGGCTCTTATAAAATAGCCTGCCTTTTGATCACGTTCATTTCGTACTATATTAGAGAAAGATATAAAGGGTTCACTTGCCGCTTGAACTGAGGCGCTAAAGCGATTGCGCCTGCCACATTAAAGAGCGCCAAAACCGTATTTATTTTATGAATTTTGTTATGAATTTGGCAGAATGTTAAAGCTGATACTTTGTTTATTAAAAAGTAACAAGTAACTTATTGTGATTACTGGATGACAAGTGCGCTGCAAACAGTCTAATATGAAGTTCACGCATTAACAGAACACAGCATATAGACTAAGATCTTGATAACAAGAAGCCATATTAGTACTATAGACTATAAACGAGAATTGTTAACAAGATTACCAATATCCACACAGCTGCCAGCTTTACCTGGTGAAGTTTGTTCAAGTTGTGCATGAAATAGACACGGCTTTTCTGCACTTTCACTTTGCAAGTCTCCGTCATTTTGATCTCTCTCGTGCTGCACAACTGAGCTGCGTTTAGCAGGAGATGAGGACTGTTTGAAACACTTTTTTCCATTAAAACTTTGATGCGCATAGTCTCAGTTTAATATGTGAAAGCTGTTTAATAACAAAAGCAGTGATCGCAAAACAATCAGGAAAAAAAAATTAAGTCATAACATGTAAATGGCCAGTTGTGGCCTCAGAAAAAAAAAACTTCACTCGCAAATTTATATTTTTGGTCGTGACCATTTTAGTCGCAGTCTGGAACCCTGCATGTCTCATACTAACTATTAATTTAAGAGTGCAGAGTCCACCTTTTATGTTGTTGTTCTGTAATCAGGTCAACACGAGCACAATGGCACTCACGTATCCACTTAATCTGGATGATCCTGATCTGATCACAACACGACCTGTGTAAAAGCAGGACTCTTTATCCACTAAGGTGCACAGCAGACGAGCAGGAATGCTGCACACATGCGTTCATGCATTACTCAGCATTTCCACAGTACCAGCACACCATCATGAAAACGCAAGCAGGTATTTGAATGATAATCCAGTGAACTCAAAAGTGTAATCTGATGCTCTGCTGTCAGCGAGGTGCTCTGCAAGTCAACACAGTCAAATGCCACGACAAAACAAGGTGCCTCCTGCAAACAGCGACAGTGGCGGGACGGCACACCTGTTGGGTTATAGGAGACACAAGAGTCTGAAATCTAAACACAGAGGACACCAGCATGGTTGTCTTTGGTGGGACTGGTTAAGAATGAAAGCATCTCCATCTCTCTGACACCTGACCTCGTGTCAATCGGTCTGTGACTCTCAAGACTATCCGATGTCAGCTCATCTGCCTGAAGGCTGCTCTAGTTTCAGCTCAGCCGAGCACTCAGAGCTCAAGAGGCTCCTCTCTTCGAGGAACACCAGTGACGTGGAAGCCTTGCGTTTGGACGTTATCTGCCCAAACAGAGTTTTCGGCTCTTATCGTCTACAGATAGGGAAGGCATTGTGTTAACAACCACTAAGGTCATGTCCAAATGTTACGGCCCTCAAAAGAAAAGGTCAAGAAAAGGTCATCCACACTAAAAAAAACAAAACAAAAAAAAAACAAAAAAAAAAAGAAATGAAAGAAAATCCATCACTTTGAAGCATGTTCACACCCAGTTCACACTTGCATTTTCAGTGATCTGATCTTAAGTGGCCGGCTGAGATGTGCTACCGTTTCCACCTAGTATTTTCATGTGTTTCAAATTAGGGGTCGACCGATATGCGTTTTTCAGGGCCGATGCCGATACCGATTATTACAGACCAACTAGACCGATAACCGATATTTTGAACCGATATATGTTTGGTGTAAAAATGACAATTAATGTCAAAATTTAGAATAACAAGGGCTCTGACAAAAACTGCCTTCCCTGGTGTTGGTTGCACTTCTTACTCTTGTCTTCCTCCATGCATCCATCTACAATAAGGGTAATATAAAGAGAGAGTTAAAAGTGGGGCCACTGTAGGGCTGCACGATATATTGCATGCGATTGTTATGTGCATCTCTTCAGTAAAGCCGGTTCTGTGATTAGTATTAAATCTCCATCACATGCTTTCCAACCCAGTAGATGGAGCGGAAGTTAATACACAGAGCCGTAGTTCACTGACAAGCTACGCAATTCGTGCTCATAAATCACAGATGAATTGCCTTTGATAATGAACGTGATATTACGTAGCTTGTCAGTGAACTACGGCTCTGTGTATTAAATGCCGCTCCATCTGAAAGCAGGTGATAGAGATTTACTGCTAATCACACAACCGGCTTTACTGACGAGATGCACATGACTATTGCATGCAATATATCGTGCAGCCATAGGCCACTGTATGCTTCATGATTAAGCCTATGAATACTGTACTACAGCTAAACAGCTTGGGGAAATGTAAGTATTTGGCTTCACTAATTTACATGTTGGAAATGTATGTGTAATAGCATAACCTCTCATAATTCTTCATTAATTATTTTCTGATGATTAAATCATAACCTACAAGAGGTGACTATTCAATTCATCATCTAATGCACATCAATTGATTAACTTAAAAAGCACAATGTATATAATAAGTGTAAATAATTTAATTGTCTTCATAGCTCCATTGTAGAAGTTAAGAAGACCGCAACTATTTTAATGAAACTATAACACTAATAACCTATTATAGGCACACTTGGTTCAATAGCCTATATCTTAATCTTGGCCTATGTGACAGTATCTTAGTCTTGGCCTATGTGACAGTAATTTCCATTAGTTTTAATTTACAGTGCAGTGCAAATGAAGGCATAAAACATTAATTTCATTTATCTTTTAATCAAATGAGAGTTAAACTCTATTTTTGGCAAACAAATGGGTTTACTATTAAAATTAAAACATGGAAGAAATAGCGTATTGTGTGATTCTTTTAAACAAAGTTGTAATAATTGTTGTAGTAGTATTTGTAGATAAACCGAGCTTTTATTTTGACGGGTTGCCATGAGGACCTCTTAAGTTTCTGTAGCCCATGTATGATATGATGATCGTTTTACTCAAATGAAACGGTCAAATGCTCATGAAGTAACTCTCAGAGCAGTTCTGGGGATGTTGTTCAAGTATTTATGTCCTCATTTAGTGAGACGGCAGATGCTGAAAACACTGCGAGCGTCGCGCACTTCTGTGTGTGTGTGTGTAGTAAAAACCGCGCGTCTGTGCCATTCACATATACAGAGACACGCAGAACATGCAGAATTCATATTTAAATAGTCTTTTTGCGGCTTAATGTTTACAGATACTAGTTCATAGCGCGAGTCGATTTAAGTGTACTGACCTACTTTTGATTAATTCATCCAAACTTTGACTAATTCCGTGACTCCGCGTTATACAGTAAATTCCATTTATATGACTGGATTCTGCGATTCCGTCCGGGTTTTCCCCATCGCGGAAACCATACATAGACCATGGTGAGTTCCGACGGGCTGCATCAGAGCCAAATAGCGCGTTTCAAAATTAAATTATTTTATCGGCACATCGATTTTGAAAATGGCCGATACCGATTATCATAAAAATGCTTAATATCGATGGCGATAATCGGCCAGGCCGATAATCGGTCGACCCCTATTTCAAATGTCTCCTGTAACCATTTGTGTTATCGGTTTTCTTTATGACACTCACCTCTTATTTTATCACATTGTAAATCACAATTTTCTATTAATTTTTTGGCAGCACAATGAAAAAACCCCAAAAGGATTTAATTTTTATTTGCTTACATTTTAAAAGATAATTTAAATAGTCAAAATGTCAAATTAATTGTATTTCCACTTATTTTAAACAATGATAAAAATCATTAAAAATCACATTACAAAGATTGTATATCCTATGTACTCCTGACAGTAAAATAAGCCACTATAAACCTATATAAAGGCCCAGTCATGCAAAGAAAAAAAAATAAGATGATATAACTTGACATATATTTGTAAAGCATTAATTATTGAAGACACAATTTTAAAGTAAATGTATGTGTTGGCTTTAAAAAATTTTTTATAAAGTATATAAAAACGGCATTGTGCATTAGAATATACAATTAGAACTACATTATTTCTGCATAATAATTTTCTAGTGATAATAGCAGTCAATATCAAAACTCTTACACAGAACATGAACACAGATTATGGCAGTGATGTGATGTCAGTCAGGGACAAATGTGCTCTGTCTGGCAGGTCACAGCCTCTGCTCAACCCAGCTCAGATTATGATTATTAACACTGCTGTAAAAACAACTGCCGTTATTTAAAAAAGTTGCAATGGAGATGCACACACCAATACTGTGCACCATATGCACATGATCTGCATGCATGGAACACATGAACACATGGTTCACTTCCTATATTTGACAAACTGTGCAGTAAAAAAAAGGGGGCTTACTGTGTGCAATACTGTATCCCACAATGCAATGCACTTGACTTCACCTTTCATTTCCAGCTTGACTAATGAACTTGAAATAATATCAGCTGTGATTTTTTTTTTTTAATTATCATTCTCCTCATGATCCGATTAGACTGCCAAGAGAAAAATGTAATTGTATAAAAAAAAAGAAAAAAGAGCAGTCTCAGCTGAAATTGTAATGGTCTATATTGGCAAAGCAGATTTAACTGCCTTTATCCTTGCCAATATGAACTCAAAATCCCTGCTCTAGTAATCGTGCATGACCTTGCAAAGTCAGTCTCCTAATCTGCAGTTGTGAAATAGGAGTTTTCGGCTACAATTCTTCCAACATGGAGAATCTGGTGGAATGATCTCACTGAGTCTATTATCTACTGTTTATATTTCCTGCTCTGGGATGAAGCTGCCCATACTGGTGCAGGATCAGTTTCCCACTGCCTAACTATTAGTAAAAAGCAGATTCAATACTGACAGTGGCTCAAGTATGGGGGGTTTAATTGTTTATCATTTTTATCTTATTGTTTAAATTTGAGACTTATTTTATCTTATGGTTTAAATCATCAAGTGACAAGATAATAATGTAATGCATGAATTAAAATTAATTATGGTAGCACTGAAACTAAAACAAGTTAATCAAAGTATGTAAAAAGTCATTTACAATCCGTCTCCATAAAGTATATATACTTCCGTACTGATACTTCCTTCTTCCTTTCAGATTTTCTGAACACCTTGTAACATGCAAATGAAAAACCTGTGGTCTTCAGTCATTCTAATAGGGCTGCAATTAAAATTATTTTGATAATGAATTAATTATTGATTAATCTGTTCATTATTAACATATCTATGTAGGCTATGCTAGAAATTGTGTGCAAATAAGGTAAAAAAAAACAACAACAACAACATTCTAAACCACAAAACAACTGATTGCCAACCATTTTTTAAAGAAGTTAAATTAAAGCTTAAAAAGGCAGACTAAAATGTTAATTGGTACGAGGCAGGAGGAATACACATTCACACATACATCTGAACATAATTTTACTATAAATTTTACTACTACTGCAATTAAAAATACCATTACTTGTGTTACATATAGAGGTCACACTTTATTTTAAGGTTCAATTCTAGCTATAAACCAGTGTTACTCATTGCGCGGCTCGCTAAGCTTTAATTTGTGGCTCGCATGTAGGGTTGGGTATCGTTTGGTTTTTTTTTCGATACCGGTGCCAAATCGATACTTTTAAAACGGTGCCGGTGCCTAAACGGTGCTTGAACCGATACACATACTGTATATGGAACTAATGAAGCTCCAGGAAATCCCCAATATGGACAAAGGCATTGCTATTCCTGTAACTGAGTAAACAGAAGATAAACGTTTTGAATAAAACAAATACATTAAACACTCGACTACGACAATATATAGTTTGTCTGTGTTATTCAAGCCATCTCTGGTATTTTCATAATAATTAAGTATATTTAAAATCCATTGCTAATCAATGCATTAGTAGCCTATGGAACATATTTTCTGCCTCATTCTATGACAAGAAGCTATCAGATCACAAAAGGAAGCATTTAACTGGTGTTGTGGACTAAAAAGGATATAATGTTCTGTTTTGTTGGTTTAAGGGATATAAAAAAAACTCGTAAGATACAGTAGCCTATAGTTTATAGTTTCAGTTTAAAGCGGCTCGCACTCGCCCTGACAGAAAGGCTGCGTGTGCTGCTGACAGAGATGCTTCTCGCGCTGTTTAATGTGTTTGCTGTTTTCCGTAATGCATAACTTACAATTCACAGGTATATTCTCCATCTGTAAATGTTAGAAAGCCATGGAAATATTTCCATTTTGCTGTCAGAAGTGCGTGAGCTTTTGCTTTGCGATTCTCTGCTAAACTTCACAGACTTCATTTAGAATGAGCGCCGCCGTGAGCATGCACGCCAAACAGACGGCGCGCAATGAAATAGGAGCGCAATAACTCTGACTAAAATATACATTTTGCAGAAATATTTGTAGTTGTAGCCTGTGATGCTTCTTACTAGGGGTCGACCGATTATCGGCCTGGCCGATTATCGCCGTCGATATTAAGCATTTTTATGATTATCGGTATCGGCCATTTTCAAAATCGATGTGCCGATAAAATAATTAAATTTTGAAACGCGTTATTTGGCTCTGATGCAGCCTGTCGGAACTCACCACTCTGTGGGCTAGAGCAGTCTCCGCCCACCGCGCATCTGATTTGCAGCGCATCCGTAGTTCACTGACAAGCTATGCAATTTCACGTTCATTATCAAAGGCAATTCATCTGTGATTATGAGCACGAATTGCGTAGCTTTTCAGTGAACTACGGCTCTGTGCATCAACTTCCGCTCCATCTACTGGGTTGGAAAGCATGTGATGGAGATTTAATACTAATCACAGAACCGGCTTTACTGAAGAGATGCACATGACAATCGCATGCAATATATCGTGCAGCCCTACAGTGGCCCCACTTTTAACTCTCTCTTTATATTACCCTTATTGTAGATGGATGCATGGATACAAGAGTAAGAAGTGCAACCAACACCAGGGAAGGCAGTTTTTGTCAGAGCCCTTGTTATTCTTAATTTTGACATTAATTGTCATGTTTACACCAGACATATATCGGTTCAAAATATCGGTAATCGGTCTAGTTGGTCTGTAATAATCGGTATCGGCCCTGAAAAACGCATATCGGTCGACCCCTACTTCTTACGTGCGTTTCGGAGAAACAAAGGGCAAATATTTTAATCAATCGCTCAGGCATGGCACCGAAATGAGGCACCGAAATCTGCGTTCTGATTTGGTTCTAGTACATACCGGTTACATGGGTATTGGTGCCATGGTACCGGGTTTCGGTACCCAACCCTACTCGCATGGCAGTAAATAATACGATGATATGATCAATACAGAGATTTCATAAAAACATTAAAAACAAGCAGGGCTATAATAACCCATTAAAAAAAACTCACACTGTGAGCGTCGCTGTGCAATGTAGCAAAAGACAATAGAACCCATTATAATCAGGGCTTTATGATTTCCGTGATGTGGAAAACGCAGATGGAATCGTGGAGTCTACTTAGAAAAACAGAATTTACTGTATAACGTGGAATGTCATTGAATTTGTCAAAGTTTGGATGAATAAATCAAAAGTAGGTCATTATACTTATGGACTATGTGATATGGACAAGTATCTGTAAATATTAAGCTGCAAAAATACCATTTAAATATGAATCCTGGGTGTCTCGCTATGAATGAATGCACAGACGCGAAGTTTCGTTTACTACACACATACTGAAGCATGCAATGTTTTCAGCGTCTGCCGTCGTAAATACATGAACAACAGTCAGAGTGTCTGCTCTATTACAAATAATTTATATTTAAAAAAATACCCAAAACAGTGGAATTACAAGATGGAAATATAGACTAGAACGATATTTAAACTTCCTCTGCCCTTACATCCATGACATTGACTCACTGCGGAGTTGTTTTGGCAATCTTTCCAGCTCTTAACACCGAATGTGCTCTTGGATGGTTAGATCTATGATGGGCTAATGTAGAAGCAAATAACTTTAAAAAATAACCCCCTTTGTATTGCATTGCATATTGTATGCTCAGGGATGACAGATGGATAAGCAGACATGCTATTTATGACTGGATGTAACTTTTGATACTTTGCGGTAAAAGTGGCTCTCCTATAGACTTTGTCCTATAAGTGTAGCTCTCATGAAAAAAATAGTGAGGACCACTGCTATAAACAAACAATCAACTATGACTTTTTCCTCAAACTCCTAATTTGCTGCTTATTAATAGTTAGTAAGGTAGTTGGATGTAGAATATGGTCATGCAGAATATGTGCTTTATAAGTACTAATAAACAGCCAATATGTTAATAATAGGCATGCTAATAAGCAATTAGTTAACAGTGAGAATTGGTCTCTATACAGGGCTCGCAAAATTTAAAAATCCATGGTAGCCCTTCGGGCAGGTACTCTTCAGATTTTGGTAGCCCGAAAATTAATTTAACTAGCCCAAATAAAACCCATTTGGTTATATATATATATAATATATATATATATATATATATATATATATATATATATATATATATATATATATATATATATATATATATATATATATAAACCAAATGGGTTTTATTTGGGCTAGTTAAATTATATATATATAATTTTATAAGTGTAATTTTGTCCCATTCTTCCTGCAAGCAAGTCTTAAGGTGGGCAACAGTACGGGGTCTTCGTTCTTCAAAATGCGCCACACATTCTCTATTGGAGACAGGTCGGGACTGCAGGCAGGCCAGTCAAGTACCCGTACCCTCTTCCTCCGCAGCCAGGACTTTGTAATGTGTGCAGAATGTGGTTTTGCATTGTCTTGTTGAAATATGCATGGACATCCCTGGAAAAGATGTCTTCTTGAAGGCAGCATATTGTGCTCCAAAATCTCTATGTACATTTCAGCATTAATGGTGCCATCACAGAAGTGCAAGTTACCTTTGCCAAGGGCACTGACACAACCCCATACCATGACAGACCCTGGCTTTTGGACTTGTTGCTGGTAACAGTCTGGATGATCCTTTTCTTCTTTGGTCCGGAGCACAAGGCGTCCATTCCTCCCAAAAAATTACCTGAAATACTGATTCATCTGACCACAGTACACGTCTCCACTGTGTGATGGTCCATCCCAGATGCCTCCGAGCCCAGAGAAGTCGACGGCGCTTCTGGACACTGTTAACATAGGGCTTCCTTTTGGCACAGTACAGTTTAAACTGGCATTTGTGGATGTAACTACGTATTGTGGTACTTGACAAAAGGTTTGCCAAAGTAGTCCTGAGCCCATGTGGTGATATCGCTTATAGATGAATGACGATTCTTGATGCAGTGCCGCCTGAGGGATCAGAGATCACGGTTGTTCAGCTTAGGCTTGCGCCCTTGTCCTTTACGCACTGAAATTCCTCCAGATTCCTTGAATCTTTTAATTATGTTATGCACTGTTGAAGGTGAAATATCCAAATCTCTTCCTATCTTTCTTTGAGGAACATTGTTTTTAAACATTTCAATAATTTTCTCACGTATTTGTTGGCAAACTGGCGATCCTCGGCCCATCTTTGCTCCTAAAGGACTAGACCTTTCTTGGATGCTGCTTTTGTACCAAATCATAATTACAATCACCTGTTGACATCAACTGTTTCAAATCACATCATTATTTAACCAATTTACCTCATTACTAGCCCTAAATTGCTCCTGTCCCAACTTTTTTTTGAATGTGTTGCAGGTCTGAATGACAGGAAAGGATGTATATTTACAAATGACATGAAGTTGACCAGACAAAACATTAAATATTTTCTGATTTGGGGTTGTGTATATATATATATATATATTTATATATATATATATATATATATATATATATATATATATATATATATATATATATATATATATTTATTTCAATACACATCAACAAATATGAAGGAAGGAATTTTATTTCACTATTTACAAGGTATCTGCAGAATTTTTAAAAATAAATTTAAGGCAATTTATGACCCGTTTTAAGAGCTGCACAAGTAAAATGAACACCGTGTGAGCGGGGGTTGGACAATGTCTATGATAACAGAGTATTGAGCCATAAAATTACATGATTTACAGTTCAGAAACAGGTTTTCACAAAAACAAAAATCTTATACAACAGCATTTCAGCCTTTAGACCATTTTTATGAAAAGGGATAAATCAAGCATATAAATTGTTAATTTAAAACGTATAAATATTACTGTCTTAATTGTATAGAAGGCACATTAACTTCTTTCTCATTTAGAACTCTGTGTTTGTGGAGTTGATATTTGCATTGATCTGACCATAAATGGCATTCATTCTCTGCCATGAGGTGGCGCTTTAGGAGCGCTGAAATATTGCGGTTTCCCCGGTAACGATTGGACACAAAGCAGCTCTGCGCTCATAAAAGCTGCTTAATCAGGAATTATAGCTAAAATGAAATTAAATTGCCAACGACACGTTTCTGAGGACAGTCGGAACCTGCGGGGAGGTAGCCAGTCGGGCAGGGCAGTGAAGTGATATATTTTGGTAGCCCGACTGGAAGACACAATAGCCCCGGGACGTCGGGCTAGCGATTTTGCGAGCCCTGCTATACTAAAAGTGTTACCAAATTTTAAACCTACATCAAATCGCTAACAAGAGAAATATTTTATCTTATAGTTTAATTGCATGGTTTACGCCCTCTGTTTTACTAAGTCAACATACTCATATGTATAATATTTTTAAAATGACTGCATAATAATTCAGTGACTTTGATGACATACCACTAAAGCGAAGCAATTAATGTACTAAAAATTCAACCTCCTACACATATTTGCGTGTCGCAGTGGTGCTTTTTAAAATATTCTTGCACCGCAAGTGCCATTAATTACCTACACTTTACGTCTGCACATGAAGTACCCCACTCATTTCAGAAGCTTTTTTGCTTTGGAAGCGGGCCATGTGTCAGTAACGTGGCATATTATATTATCTGAAATGTTAATACAGTTGCATACAGTTGTTTCAGAATGCATTCTGTTTCAAAGACAATTTTTCAAAAAGCAGAAAAACACACACACCCCGAGTTCTCAAACATGACACGATTGAATAAATGCAATATATCCACCATTATTATGGTCCGGCAGATACAATGCTGTGTCAACAAACAGCTCAAAGTCGATTGTTTCAAACATTCTGAACGGAACATGAAACCGAAACGTGATTTAAGGCTACATAACATCCTTTATAGCACATTCCTGCACATTATCGCAACGTCAGATTATGGCCCATGTTATCTTTAACACGATAGAGGAAATAAAGTAAGATTACAGAAGTGATAAAGAAAGATAAGTCAACATGTTTATCAGTATTCAGTGTTAATGACAACTAAATGAACTTAAGTGATTGCTACACTGTTTTTTTGTGAACTCAATAACAAAGACATGATATATTCCTCCTTAAAAGGTAGGGTAGGCTATTTCAGAGAGGCTAGCAATAGCAAGCTCGTTTTAAAAGCGTAAGATCCCACCCTCCCTGCAAAATCACTCTCCAAAGCCACGCCTATTCCAAAACACATGAGTGTGAGTTAACCAGAGGCTAACCAGCGACCGTGTTGGTGGATGGTTGATGCAACGCTATCAGATTACCTCATCTCTCTTTCACCACTGAGAAAACATTACAGTACAAAGCACATAATATTACAATAATAACGTCTTTTATTCTTGCTCGGTGTGCAATTGCGTAATGGACTGCTCTGATATCATGTCTGTGTGAACTGGGTGCACAGAAGTATGCAAATACATACATTGACAGGCAGGCAGGACAGCCTGTCGAAGTCCTCGGACCAAGGGATATTATTGGACGAACATTTTATGGTCCTACACCTTCCAGAGATGATATAAATACACATAAATACATTTATACCACTTAACTCAGTCATTGCTATCGGGATGTGAAGAGACTTAACCAGCATAGCAAAAAATGTTTTTGAACCAAATCACCTACCCTGCCTTTAACATTTTCTATCTCTAGAAATGACAAATGGAACTGTAGGAAGAATAAATGGAAAAGTGCTCATGCAGTTCTTAATAAAAGAATTAGCCATGACTCACCCAGTTCCCTGGACACTGGAGATACGGCTGCGTTCTCCCCGATCTTAGATACAGCATCAAAGTACTGCTTCCCAGCCAGAACCATGGCTGCGAAACAAGGATAAGAATACATGTTATTATACCAAGGTGGAATCGTGCAAGATTTTTGTTTCATTTTCTATGCTCAAACAACATGCCACACATTCCCAAGGTTTTCTAGTGATAGTATACAGTATTGTCACTAATAATATAATGACTGTTTCTGCTTGGTTTAATAACAGAAATGTTAACTCTTGCGTTGATTAAAAAAAGGTTTTCTAATGTCTTCCAAATACTTTTGAGTATAATATTATGATTATTTAATTCAATCATTCTGCATATGTCTCATTTGTTATCAGCAAAATATAAAAAGTAATTCAGGCAGCTAGAAGGAAGCATTTGGATGGAGCACAACAGAACTCCCATGTGTCCAGACATGTTTTTAAAACCTGACACGGTGTCTTACCTCTAGGTTTATGGCAAAAGAATATCTGGAGCCAAAACACTGCTAAAACAATGGTTTTATGAGCACGCTCGATCAGGGGAACTACTGTCTGTAAGACCTGTAGGTTGCTAGCAGCTACTCAGAGGGCAAATTCGACAAACCTCAGTCAGTCCAGGAACAACAAGCTGTATAAGAGGTGTTGTGTTTAGTCTGTGAGTTTGGCTATTACAGTACGTCTTGCCCTCTTTCTAAAGCAGCAATCCATTTGTTCAAGATGTGATGAAACCTACCCTTTGTTCAGAAGACCTACTTTTTCTAGATTGACATGCAACTATATAAGACATCTGAGGAAAGGGTTAAGTGGGAGTGAGGGATGTTACAAAAAGAAAAAAAAAAGTGAACTTAATGCTCCATCCTTCCCTCTATAATTCATCTGGATGTAATTTTGCATGTGTAACATTGCCATTACAAAGTTAAGTTGAACTGATGTTCATCTACCCAGAAAAACAGGAGATGTTGATATTGGATGTGTCATTATTTCCTGCCTGTAATTGAGAATAAATATTTGAAACTGATTTGACAAAATCTCATCACATCTCATTACCCAAAGCTCTCTATGTTGTGCAATCTTAATGTGTATATATAGCTGCCATAAACAATCTGCTCTAGATATCAGCATGAGCCAATAAAAACCCAGTATTTATCATCAACCACTAATAAAAACAGATTATAGGGACTCGCAAATACCAAATGCTTCATAAAGGAATGCAGCCTAACAATCGACAATGGCTAAAAATGTACAATAATGCCAGTGTTTCCCACACATAGACTTTACCTGGGCGGGCCGCAACAACACCTCCGCCCGAGATAATGAAACCATCCGCAATCGATTAACTAGTGGATAATCTCCCCTCGCCCTACACGTTTCGTACTGTTCGTTCTGTGTGCTCAAGAACTGTCGACACTCCCACAGACAATCTCCAGTGTTTCCCATACGTTGATTTATTTGTGGCGGGCCGCAACAATATCCACCGCCATCAGCTCCCGTGTCTCACACACACACGAGCGCGACTTTAGCACAATATTTAGCAACTTTCAGACCCTTTTGGCGGCTTTTTTCCCATCGCAGGTACATACTGACAAACCTAGCGACGTTTTTGAAAACCCTTCGTTCAGTTGGAAGATGTCTCCAGTACTGCGAGCGCGAGGTCTGACTCTCCCAGTGCAGTATCGCCTCTCTCAGCGTCTCTTCTGTGCAGTGAGCGGCAGAGAAGCAGCGCATTCAGTTGGCCGTAACGCAGCAAAATAGTCAAGAAATCATTTACAAAACAGCGTTTCCAAGCACCTGTCGCCTACTGACTGTTAGGACTTTTAAATATGAACATAATTTGTCATAATTTATAAAACAGTAATACAGCCAAAACCACCACATATAGTCGCTTTTTAGTGCAAGTTAGATGTATATTGATTTTATCAGATGATGTCACGCTTATAAATCAGGATTTAAGGAGTATAGTGTGAGTGAGTGATGTAGTATTAATGGGTCGTGTTTACTATTTATACTTGTTTTATGTATGACAACAGAAAATATAATGTGAACAGCTTTATTGGGCATTCAGTTGTATTACAGTATGTGACGGTTCATAGAGTAGAACAGATCTTAAGTGCCAAAACTCGTCTGAACGCAAACTTGACGTCATAAATATGCAAATGAATATGTGACGTCACCTGCCACCACACGTCTCACAAAATCCTGTGGGAAACACTGATAATGCTATATGAAAGTTATTAAAACTTTTTTTTTTTTTTTTACAAATGACATTATGTGCTTTATTATACTTGTTCTAATAGTAGGAATTGAAAAGGTGAGCTCACCTGAAACTGCTTTCTCGTAGCTCTTTCCCAGGTTTACAAGGTTACGCAACCCGGGGTTGAACTGTTCCATAACATTCTGAGAAGAGGGATTTCAAACAGAGGAAATGGTTAAAATTGGGGCTGGGCGATATATTGAACATATATTGATGATCATGCGCATCTCGTCAGTAAAGCTGGTTCCGTGATTAGCGGAAAATCTCCATCACCTGTTTTCAAATGGAGCGGCATTTAATACACAGAGCCGTAGATCACGGACAAGCTACGCAATATCGTGTTCATAATCGAAGGCGATTCATCTGCGATAATGAACGCGATATTGTGTAGCTTGTCAGTGAACTACGGCTCTGTGTATTAAATGCCGCTCCATTTGAAAGCAGGTGATGGAGATTTTCCGCTAATCACGGAACCAGCTTTACTGACGAGATGCGCATGAGAATAACATGCGATATATCGGCTAGCCCTAGTTAAAATGTTGGCATGAGCAATCATGATGTAATCAGTCGCAATCATGACATTGTGTGGACTGAGACAGTTCTGTTCATGAAACAACCTCTTCAGTGCTATTTTAAAGTGTCTCTGGTTTAATGTAATGTGCAAGCAGGGTTACATCAAAAGTGGCCTGACTTACCTGATTTCAAAGTGTACAACACTTCTGCTTCAGGCCATAACAACATATTCAAGTATGCTATTATAATTCTAGGTGATGAATATGGAGATGTGATTTCTACCCAACCCTAAAGAGACCCGACAAACTACAAACTGTTGGGTTCCAACCTGGTTTAGGTCCAACTTTCATGAATAACTGCAAACTGTTTTAAAATCAACGTAACTGATTTTGTCCAAGTGCGCACACAGAACAAGCTGTTAGACCAGTTTTGTGATTGGTCTTAAATATTAAAAATGTTCTATCAAACATATTATTTACCATTTCCCCAAAGTAACCATTTTATATATTTTATAAAATATTCCATATGTAAACAGAGACATTACAAGAGAAAGAGATGGTCCACTTCTTTAAAATACCAATAAGAAAGAAAGAAAGACCTAACAATCAATACAGTGGCTGTTAAGGCCCGTTCACACCACGGAAGATAACTATAAAGATAACGCTAAAGATATAGTTCTAAAAATCGTTTGCAGTATTAAAGAATAGCAGAGTCCACACTACAGCTATAACGATAAAGGCTCAGAGAAACTATATCGTTGGAATCACTGTCAGAATGATTTTTTCCAGCTAATGAACTACACAAACATTGACAGCCAATCAGAATCCATCCTGCTGTAACAAGCTCGAGAATTTAAAGTGGCAGACGAGCATGCGCTTAGAATAAACAGACGATATTGACGGCACTATGGACACTAATATCGTTATCTTTATAGTTATCGTTCTTGGTGTGAACAGGGCTTTAGAAAGGAAATACCACCTTTTTGCTTTAATGGTATATTATAGTGACACCATGTTTTTTTTTAAATATATATTTTATTTAATTTATTTTTTTTGTTTGTTTGTTATTTACCAAACACTAAAACAAAAATTTAAGTTAATTTAGCCAAAAACCGAAAGTAAAATATTGGTAGTAAATAAACGTGGGTAATTAAACTGTGTGCGCTGTTCAGAGATAGATCAAACCAGTAATAAAAAAAAAGTTATTTGAGCTGCCTCTAGATATTTCAACCAAACAAATTTTGCATCATTGTTGGTCATAAGAGAAGCACTAATTAAACATCACAAATTTGGTCAGTGAAACCCTCCAAACTATATTTTGACTGAAATTAATTTAATTTATTATTATTAGTTCTTTATCTTTATTTAAGTATTTATTATTATTTATTTATTCTTGTTGTTTTGGCTGAATATTTCTTTGTTGATGAACTTTTGGTGCATCACCAGAATATTATTAAATCACTTTTTTTTGTGGTGATGTTGCTTCTTAGATTACTCTTGAATGCACATGCACATTAGTTAGATCAATGCGTGTAACAAGACCTAAAGAAGCAATTTGTTGGCAGAATGTTTTGGTGATTTGACATTGAAATGTAATCCTTTGTACATGGGAGTTGTACTTAGAAAATAGCTGCCTGGGGCCATTACCAAGATGGCCTCCAAATGACTTGCCTAAAAGTAACTAATGTCTTACTAATAGTATTATACACCCAATATGCTAATAATGAGTTAATTCCCATGGCAATTTATAAATATATATATATATATATATATATATATATATATATATATATATATATATATATTAGGGATGTGCGGGTCTAGTCGACTAGTCGACTAAACGGTACAGCTCCTACTAGTCGACACTGAAAACAATAGTCGACTACACGAGAGAAAAAAAAAGATGATTTTATCATTCAAATTACCATCATTTTAACATTACATTTAAAACATTTTAAAGAACACTTAAAATAAAACTTTTGAAAAAGAATACATATCAAAATATTTTTTTAAAAGCGTATCTGGGCGGGAACTATAATTTTACCTCACATGCGTTTTCTACATGTCAGTTGCGGCGAGCTCCACGCGAAAGACCAGCAAGGTGTGGGATTATTTTGAATTAGAAGGAAATGGAAACGTTTTTTGTAAACTGTGTAATGTCAAATTGGCTAACAATAACTTTACTGGAGCTATGCGTAATCATATTCAATACAGGCATGTGTTAGCTTGGAGTCTAGCCAAAGCCAAATGTCAATCATGTCATACACTACAACCTGCCGCTGCGGTCCGCGATCCTATCCGCGCTGTCTATTCCTCTAAACGAAGACCCACTTCGGTGGTGGTGCGGGATTTCCAGGATCTTTTCAAACTGTCTGCTTGCTTGTAGTTATCTATCTGTGTGCCTGTGACTTCAGTTCCTGCCGAGCGCAGGTTTTTTTTCAAGTACAGAATCGCCTCTAGTCCCGTCTTTCGCCAGACCACGTTAACATGTTAAATTCACTGAACAAATGCGCACGGTCTGAGTAAGTAAAACAAGCTTTGTTTTGTTTTTAGACAATATAGCCAACATGAAGTCGTTTTTTAAAGCCGTTTTAATGCTATTCCTTGATAAACTTTCCTATTGTTTTAAACTTTTGTTTTAATATGTGTTTTAATATGTTGGCTAATGTTATATGAAAATGAAGAATTCTGTCAGTCTATTGATTGATTTTCAATTTCTGCATTGCTCCAACCGATCTGAATAAATAAGCTATGCACTGGTTTATGAAGAGTGTATGCTCTTCCTTTTTTTCTGTTTAACGTCTGCCTAAAATTAATTGATGATAACGCGAGGCAAGCATACGGCATAATCGTGACCTATTTTTAGCAGAATTCATTGGGATTTGACAGTGATTCAAAGATTAAGTATTTCAACTGTTTGCTGTTATATAGACACTCGCAGTTTTTTTTTTTTTTTTTTTTGCCGTTTTTGGGGGGTTTCTAGCTTTTAGACTAGTCGACTAGTCGGATACAAAACTTCCGTTTAAACGACAGTCAAATTAGTCGTAGCGCACATCCCTAATATATATATATATATATATACACAGTGCCCTCCACTAATATTGGCACCCTTGATAAATATGAGCAAAGGCAGCTGTGAAAATAAATCGGCATTGTTTATCCTTTTGATCTTTCCCTCAAAACATTTACAAAATTCTAACCTATCATTGAAGTAAAACAATTGAAAGTGGGGAGAAAATCTCATGATGACATAAATGTTTTTCTCCAATGGATGTTGGCCACAATTATTGGCACCCCTAGAAATTCTTATGAGTAAAATATCTCTGAAGTATATTCCATTCATATTTAAAAAAAAAATAGCACACCAGGGTGACTAGGAGCATGAAATTGTCCAGCCACGACTTCCTGTTCCACAGGATTATAAATATGAGGAACACAAAGACCAAATTCCCTTAATCATCCATCACAATGAGAAAAACCAAAGAATATATTTCTGATGTGCAGCAAAAGTTAATTGAGCTTCACAAATTAGTGAAGTGGCTTTAAGAAAAGAGCTAAAGCAGTGAAAAATCCCATTTCCACCATCAGGGCAATAATTAAGAATTTCCAATCAACAGAAAATGTTACGAAACTGCCTGGAAGAGGACGTGTGTATATCGTCCTAATGCATGGTGAGAAGGAGAGTTTGAGTGGCCAAAGACTCTCCAAGGATCACAGCTGTAGAATTGCAGAATATAGTTGAGTCTCGGGGTCAGAAAACATTAGAAAAAAATTGTCAAACAGTCCCTACATCACCACATGTTGTTTGGGAGGGTTTCAAGAAAAATTCTCCTAGCTCATCCAAAAACAAACTCCAGCATATTCAGTTATCAGACATGACTGGAACTTCAAATGGGACTGGCTTCTATGATCAGATGAAACTAAAAAATGAGCTTTTTAGCAGCAAACACTCAAGATGGGTTTGGTGCACACAGGGATAAAAAAGTACCCCATGTGTACAATGAAATATACTGCTGTATTTTTTATGTTGTGGGCCTATTTTTCTGCTGGAGGTCCTGAACATCTTGTTTAGACACATGGCATCATGGATTCTATTAAATACCAACATATAAAAAATCAATAAGTGACTGACCCTGTTAGAAATCTTATAATGGGCCATGTTTGGATCTTCCAACCGGACAATAATCCAAACACAAACCTCAAAAACAACACAAAAATGGGTCACTGAGCACAAAACCAAGCTTCTGCTATGGCCATTCCCGTCCTCTGACCTGAACCCTGTAGAAAATGAGTGAGGTGAACTGAAGAGAAGAAGCTGTGAATCTGAAGGATCTGGAGAGATTCTGGATGAAGGAATGGTCTCTGATCTCTTATCAGGTGTTCTCCAAACTCTTCAGGCATTATAGGAGAAAACTCAGAGCTGTTACCCTGGGAAAAGGACGTTGCAATAATTGGGTGCCAATAATTGTGGCCAACATGAACTAGAGAAAGTATTTCTTACACAATGAGATTTCCCTCCATTTTCAATTGTTTTACTTCAATGATAGGTTGGAATTTTGTGAATTTTTGGAATGAAAGATAAAAAGGATAAACAATGCAGATTTATTTTCATAGCCGCCTTTGCTCATATTTATCAAGGGTGCCAATATTAGTGGAGGGCACTGTATATATATATATATATATATATATATATATATATATATATATATATATATATATCACAGATATCTTGACCTTTGGGTAGCACTCTTTCAATATGGGTCTGTTTGGATTTGAGCCAGTCATTTGCATAACCTGTGAGAAACCTTCAAGAAGAAATATCCATTCATGAGCTGATCCACTCAACTCTTCCAGGACACTTTCTGTAGATGTTCTCACAGGTTGCACATCTCAGGGGTAAAGGTGCTGTGCCCATTTCTCCTCTCTGTCAGGACCGAATAAGATCTTGAATTGAAATTCATATGCGTGCCTCTCAGTGTTAGTATAGGGAGTCAAGAGACAGTCTGGTGGTGACATCATGTGAATGACAAAGTCTGGGAGAATCAAGTTTGGACTCGAGTGGAGAACTACAGGAAACTCTACTGCTTTTCACAACAAGATCAGTTACTGAGCAACAACACCATGCGTTTTAATAGTTGCCAGCACTGCATCAGTTCCTGGTTTCTTCGAAGGATAAAGGAGGCGGAGATTTGAATGAGTCACTAGTGAACACTTGGGCTTGGTCATATTTACTGAACTTCAAGCAGCATACGTGTGCTTACTTAATGCTTACTAATCCTCAATTCATGAAGAAAGCCCACTCCTCTCCACTCCCTGACACGTATCGAACCGCCTGTGACAGCATGACAGAAGGCACAGCTGATAATATACTGGAATGACGCACTCATGGACAGATATGACTTGTGGGAGCCGTCGCTGATAATAAACCCCCTCCCAATCAAAGCATTCATTCAGTGGCATAGTTATACTGTAAAATTAGTGGACCTCAAACTAACTGTAAACTTGTAATGTCTGTCATACTGCTAAAAAGAAAGAAACAGAATATTTTTCAGCTTATGAGACTTCTTGAGTCCTAAATACTAAGAACTACTAAAAAATTAAATTTTAAAAAATCCATGTTAGTTCAAAAGAATTCCCTCAAATTTTGCCCCAACTAGTCAAACACAGTTGTCTGAACCAAGAATTTCAGACTGCATAACAATTCTAATGTTAAAGGTTTGTGAGTTCCCAGAATGCACTGCATGGCATCATGAATATAAATTATGCATTTACGGTTAGAAGTCAGTTTCGCTGACTTTTGATGTTTTGTCATTATTGTTAGTTATTTGTTGTGATGTTAAGAGCTCTTTTTACATTTGTTGACTCGCACTATTCTTGAGTACGGTTTGTCAAGTGTTGGGGTCTGTCCAACTTTTAAAACTATTTCCCTGATATCCTTGCACTGTAAGATGATTGCTCCTTAGTTCACTTCACATATTAAATGTCCATTTAAAAACAATATAGCTAACAAAATTATCCATTTACCTGTACTAACTGAAAATGTGCTTAACACGAAAAATGTAGTTGCCTTAATGGTTAATTTGCTGGCTGAATGTGAATGTTGCATTTAGTAAACAAACAAATTCAAATTGACAAAAACAAAGAAATGTTACAATTATTAAGTCAATAGTTGAGAGAACTTTTATAAATGACTTTTAGATGTATTTTTCTACAATGTGGGATCTATGTCTTTACCAGGAAAGCTACTCAATATCAGAAAACCAGAGTGAATGTCACAAAAAAAAATGTCAAGAACAAGCCCAGGTCATATTCCACTCCAAAAACATAAGGAAGAATATTATTTGCATTAAAATATGCAAAAATGAAATAAAGCATATGATTCACACAAGGGTTGAGTGATAATACATTCCCATGAGGCAAAAAAAATAAAAATAAAAGAGTATGAGTATACTTGTGTGTGTGTGAATCCCTGGATCTGAATCTGGGATTCATATCGTACTCATTTGGGTGTGTCAATAAACCAAAAGTGCCATTTGTGCTCTGGTAAAGACCCACCTGTGGCTCAACGGCAACCCGAAATTTGAATAACCTGAAGAGAATCGTGTCCGTCTTTTTCAACTTTACCAGCTTAAATGGCCTTCTCTACGTATTACAGTTTGACTGAAAGTCTCCTGACCAGGTTAAAAGTTTCCTAACCAGCACAATGACCGACTCAATCCAGAAATCTCCCAAAACTGTCAACCTGTGCTCGATGACATTTCTTCACGGGTGTAACGTTATGTCAACGCTTGACCTAGCCACTGTAGTCTCAACAGGTGAATAATACTCGCGTTTTCTCGCGAGTAAGCGTGGTTTCTCTCACCTTGTAAGTGCTCTCGGTCAGTTTATTCACCTCGTCCGGATCGCGCGACATTCCTCTGCCCCTCTCGCGACGAGCTCGCGCACTCAGATGTCTTTAATTCGGATCGCCCAAAACTCCCAAATAACCCAGTCAGGACAGCACGCTTATCGCCTCCCTCAAGTCCTCATAGCAAGACGGCCGTCTGTAGAGCCGTGTTATAGATTTCCGAAAGAAAGTGACCGCAGTCTTGCTCAGTAACGGGCTGCTGGAGTTGAGCTGAGAGAGGCTTTGCTTCAAACTTATGAGCGCGTGATGCGAGTCTGCGTCAGGGGCGGGACAGATAAGGTGAGGCGTGGACGTCACTCGCAGTCCGCTCTGACAGGTGCACTCGGACAGAAACAAGATCAATGCTGCCATCTGCCGATTGTGCTCCTTACTGCAGCCATTAGGACAAAAAACTTTTATCTTAAAAAATACATATAATTTATTTTTCAAACTTTGTAGTATAAACATTTCTTGAGAATCTATTCATCATGTTATCTTCATTACTGCTTTCATCTGTTTACATGTGGGCTGCACGTTTCTCCTACGAGAGTGTGCATTTAAAGTGCCAGCAAAACCCTTTTTTGATTTTATTTAAGCAATAAATTATACTGTTTTGTAAAATAATATTATTTACATTTTAAACGTATCTGTTTAATTTTGTGTTTTTAATGTATTTATTTTTATTTTTATTAAATAGCCAAGTATATATATATATATATATATGTATATATATATACACACACACACGCACATGCACACACACATACACACACACGTGCACACACACACACATATATATATATTCACCCAGTCCCTTTATATATAAGTGTGTGTGTGTGTGTGTGTGTGTGTATACATATATACAGTATATATATATATATATATATATATATAGGGAGGGAGGGAGGGAGGGAGAGAGAGAGAGAGAGAGAGAGAGAGTTTCTCCAGTCTGCTGCTTCGGGTCGGTCTGCAGACAACAGCTAATAACCCCCCCCCCCCCCATTTCTTCATGTCTGCAATTGGAAGCAAAGACAGAAATCAGGTTTACTGTTTAAATAATTACACAAACAACATAAGAAAACAAAGAGATACAATATATTTATCATATCAAGAAAATAAGTCAAGAAATATCAAGAAAATAAGTCAAATATACATCACAAGGTATAAACATACACATTTTTCATCTATATGGCACTTGCAGCTCGTATTACAATGTAACATTAAAAAGCTAATGTCAAAATTTTTAAAACATAATTAATACCTTAATCCAGTTGTGGAGACTGAGTTTCTCCAATTCAATCCGCTGCTTTGGGTCGATCTGGAGACAACAGCTGATAAAATATCAAGCATTCTGTGCAGAAAGAAGGGAGATATGTCTAATTATTAACTTAAAATTCACACATGCTCATTTTGATCGACTGTCAAATTATCAAAATGACCTCCTTATCAAAAGGATATCCTTAATTAAGCCGCTAGTCTCAAATGTTGCTTTTTCTGCCTTGTTTCTAATCGTTCTTTGCTGAAATGAAGATCTCACCTTGTGACAAGCTATCTTTGGTCCAGATTTTATCATTGATCTTGCGCAGATCTTGTCTCTTTGGAAATGTACAGAAGAGTATTACAAACAAGAGTATCCCGAGTGACCACACCGTCGCTGGTTTCCTGTGGTACTAGCCGGTGAACAGATACTCGGGAGGGCAGTACTCTTACGTGTAACCCGCGCTGGTAAGGATTTCACCGCATCTGAAGTCAATCAATTTGACTTCAAGGGTATCCGGGTTAATCAGCAAGTTTTCCAACTTGATATCTCTGTGCAACACTCCACGTTGGCAGCACTTTTGAGCTGCAAGTGTTGCCTGGCACATGATAACCCGTGACACATCCTCTTCAATGGTGCCCTTGTAGCACTTTAGAAATTCATACAAGGACTGACAGGGCATGGGCCGCTCTAGGACCATGATGTAGTGGTCAGGCTCCACCTGCCAGTCCAGAAGCTGGATGATTTCAGAAATCTGGGGGCCTTGATTTGCAAGAATTTGCAGAGTGACCTCCAGTGGAAGACATTTGGAATAACCGTCCTAAAGAAAGACAGTTGTTATGATGGGGAGGTGATAGGATTTAAACAAGTCCTGGCAGTTTGTATACTAAGAAATCATTTGTAGTCTATGATTAATGAATACGAGATGTTTGAAATTGAAAACAGTGACTTTAGAGGAGAAACAGAGAGAGAGAGCAGAGCCTACTTACTCCTTCACCCAGCTGACTGCCAATTTCATAGCTGCATGAATTGATGTCTATTAAAAGATAAATAAGAGATGATGGCATAAAATATCAATCAGTGATATCACTTAATTTATCTTCAACTATTTAAAAAGATTTTGCTAATTTATACATTAACTGAGAGACTACACTGAATGTCCGTGCCTTTAATTTGTAACACTACAGAATTATTTATGTGAACTGTAGAGGTCATTATTTTTTTTTTTTTTTCAGTGTAAAATATACAACTTCATCTTCATTTTAACACAAATTTAAAAGAAATCTTGCATCTTTGTGCATATTTAAGTCAGTTTAAACCAAAAACCACTGAACTGCTGATTAAAGTGCATGTGTACTGGGTTATGTTAGGGTAGCAAACTTACCAATAATAACTGTCTCATTGTCCTCCAGATCGCTAGACTGAGATGACAATGTGTCCTCTGTCTGACAGACTGGGGCTTGGGGGACATCGATACTATACAATCGGGCACAGCACAGACTGAAGCTTGGGGCACATAAATGCTACAGTCGGGCACAGCACAGACTGTAGCTCGGGGAACTTTGACTCTACATTCTGATGTTGCCTGGACTGGAGCTTGAGGGACATTGACTCCCAAGTCAGCAACAAAACGGACTGAAGAATGGAGGGCGTCAACTCTACAGTTAGACGTGGCCAAGAAAAAAGTTGCTGTGGCGTCATCAAAACGGTCAAACTTGGCCGAAAAAAAAGCTGCAGGGACACTATCGGACGTGGCACAGACTGCAGCTTGGGGGACGACAGCACTACTGTCGGATGTGACACAAACTGTAACTTGTGGGATGTCAGAACTACAGTCGGACGTGGCACAGACTGCAGCTTGCGGGAAATCAGTGGCACAGACTGTAGCTTGCAGGACACCAGCACTACAGTTGGACTTGACACAAACTGTAACTTGGACATCAGCACTACAGTCGGACGTGGCACAGACTGCAGCTTGCGGGACATCAGTGGCACAGACTGTAGCTTGCAGGATGCCAGCACTACAGTCAGACTTGACACAAACTGTAACTTGTGGGACGTCAGAACTACAGTCGGACGTGGCACAGACTGCAGCTTGTGGGAAATCAGTGGCACAGACTGTAGCTTGCAGGACACCAGCACTACAGTTGGACTTGACACAAACTGTAACTTGTGGGACATCAGCACTACAGTCGGACGTGGCACAGACTGCAGCTTGCGGGACATCAGTGGCACAGACTGTAGCTTGCAGGATGCCAGCACTACAGTCAGACTTGACACAAACTGTAACTTGTGGGACGTCAGAACTACAGTCGGACGTGGCACAGACTGCAGCTTGCGGGACATCAGTGGCACAGACTGTAGCTTGCAGGACGCCAGCACTACAGTCGGACTTGACACAAACTGTAACTTGTGGGATGTGGCACAGACTGTAGCTTGCAGGACATCAGTGGCACAGACTGTAGCTTGCAAGATGCCAGCACTACAGTCGGACTTGACACAAACTGTAACTTGTGGGACGTCAGCACTAGTCGGACTTGACACAGACTGTAGCTTGCAGGATGCCAGCACTACAGTCGGACTTGACACAGACTGTAGCTTGCAGGATGCCAGCACTACAGTCGGACTTGACACAAACTGTAACTTGTGGGACGTCAGCACTACAGTCGGACTTGACACAAATTGTAACTTGGGGGACGTCAGCACTACAGTCGGACTTGACACAAACTGTAACTTGTGGGACGTCAGCACTACAGTCGGACGTGGCACAGACTGTAACTTGTGGGACGTCAGCACTACAGTCGGACGTGGCACAGACTGTAGCTTGCGGGACATCAGTGGCACAGACTGTAGCTTGCGGGACTTCAGTGGCACAGACTGTAGTTTGCGGGACATCAGTGGCACAGATTGTAACTTGTGGGACATCAGTGGCACAGACTGTAGCTTGCGGGACTTCAGTGGCACAGATTGTAACTTGTGGGACTTCAGTGGCACAGACTGTAACTTGTGGGACTTCAGTGGCACAGATTGTAACTTGTGGGACATCAGTGGCACAGACTGTAGCTTGTGGGACTTCAGTGGCACAGACTGTAGTTTGCGGGACATCAGTGGCACAGATTGTAACTTGTGGGACGTCAGCACTACAGTCGGATGTGGCACAGACTGTAGCTTGCGGGACGTCAGTGGCACAGACTGTAACTTGTGGGACGTCAGCACTACAGTCGGACATGGCACAAACTGTAGCTTGTGGGACGTCAGCACTACAGTCGAACGTGGCACAAACAGTAGCTTGCGGGATGTCAGCACTACAGTCGGACATGGCACAAACTGTAGCTTGCGGGACGTCAGCACTACAGTCGGACGTGGCACAAACTGTAGCTTGCGGGACGTCAGTGGCACAGACTGTAATTTGTGGGACGTCAGCACTACAGTTGGACGTGACACAAACTGTAATTTGTGGAACGTCAGCACTACAGTCGGACGTGACACAGACTGTAGTTTGCGGGACATCAGTGGCACAGACTGCAGCTTGTGGGACGTCAGCACTACAGTCAGACGTTGCACAAACTGTAGTTTGCAGGACAGCAGTGGCACAGACTGTAACTAGTGGGACATCAACTGTGAAATTTGGCTGTGCAAACTTGATCCTGGAGGGCCGGTGTCATGCAGAGTTTAGCTCCAACTTGCCTCAACACACCTGCATGGAAGCTTCTAGTATACCTGGTAAGAGCTTGATTAGCTGCTTCAGGTGTGTTTAATTAGGGTAGGAGCTAAACTCTGCAGGACACCGGCCCTCCAGGACTGAGTTTGGACAGCCCTAATTTAAATCATTTACAGGCATAGGCGGGCTGGGGTAAACCAGCTCCAGAGTAAGGCTAAAAGTAGCCAAATATTATTTTAATCTATTAACTACGCACATCATAAACCCGTCTTATTAGGCAAGTACCAAAAATGGGTGTCATGCCATAAAATATTTTAACACGACTGAATTTGTATTGTTTAACGTCATCACGATTTATTAAATACATTTTAAGTTACTAAGTATAATGCTTTCGTTTTCTATGGTTATTCAGTCAGCGAATAAATTATGTACAGAAGAACATTATTTGCCTTCTATAGTCTAGCACTATTTAACAAACAAACAAACAAACAAACAAACAAACAAACAATAAGCAAGCAAGCTGAATAATCACTGCTGTCTAACTGTATGATGAACGAATCTCTTACTTTCACCATTTTTTTTTACACACATCTACACATCCACATCTGTTTTTTATGATGAGAGAATCCAGTCAGCCAGCGCGTGCACTAAACAAAACTCTGGCTTTCAGCGATGACTCATCTGAACACCTCTGATTGGTCATTGCATTCATAATATCAACGGAATCGTGTGTGATTGGCTATAATGCGCAACGCTGTAAAACGATTAAAAAGGCATATGCAACATGAGCAGATATGTAACAAGTTTTATGTAGCATGTACTAAGTAGCGCTCAGTTCACAATTGCTAAGTTACTGTGAGATTTCTTGGACCAGAAATCAGAAGACCAAGGTTGACTCACTAGAGCAAAAAGCAGCAGAGGACATCAAAATAACAATGAAACAAAATAAATACTAGGACCACTGGGATGCAGTTACTCAAAGAAAAGGTAAGTGTATTGTTCTGAGAGTTTGTTTCTTTGAATAAATTGTAATGCTTTTGAAATTAAAATAATAATAATAGAAATAGACAAAACCCAATTAAGTAGCAATAACCAACAACCGTTCAAAACAAAAATACAAATATGAGAGTTCAAAACCAGTTCAGTGTATCAAAACCGATTTGCAAATTTCAACATCAATCTTTGAAATGCAACCTCAGTTTTTTTTTTCAATTTCAATATCAGTCTCTCAATATCAAGTTCAGAAAACAGTCTTCAAATCAGAGTCTCAATTTCAATTGTTAATGAACAGTAATGTTACATAATGCAATGTTTATATTTATTGTGCTATTCACTTTTATAGGCCTACCCGTGACATTTTTATGCACTTTTTCTGCACATTATGCATACAAATAAATTTACATGCATACATACATATATTAAGGGTGTCCTCAGTTTTGGATGCCACCATAAGCATAACATCCACAGTCTTTTCTTCTTTAATGTTCTTAAGTAATGTTTCCCACTTGCATTGTTGGCAGGGTCTGGACATAAAGACTCAGTTTTCTGGAGGAAGTCGTCCCACTTGTTTTGGATTCTGGAGAACACACCACACCAGTCCATGTCTCATTTCGTCACAGGAATCAGTTCTTGCAGTTTTGATTTTCTCTCTAAAGATTAGTTTAAATCAGTTGCCATGTTCACCGTGTTGACATTTATGAGCCTATTTGCAGGTGTTACCGTGTTTCTTCAGCACTCTGATGCAACGAGGATACACTTTGTGCGCATGCGCAATGCGTTTAGCCGCTTTTTGGGGGAAAATCCTCTTAATTTTGTCAGCTCTTAATATGCCTAGACTATGTGTAAATCCAAACGTTAAATTCACTGCCATTGTAAATTCACTGTTCAGCCTCTTAAGGGAGGAAAGAGTTGCTCAGTGGTGCTCTTGAACTTCGTTTCCATGACGACCAAGTCGCTCAAACCCAGCTGCATCTCAGCCATCGGCAGAAAGCTCTCATTAAATTTTAAAATTACATCTCGCCTTCATCAAGCAATGTAAGTTTTCATATGCTATCTAAATTACTCTTTTACATTTGATTAATAATTTGCTGCGTTTATCATTTTGAGCGTTATCCATGGCGTTTCATAGTTTCACAATTATGTTAGTGAAGTTCTTTTAACATATAGTGAAGTTCTATATCATTTTAATAATAGTGTTGAATGTTGAAACTATTAATGGGTTAGTTCACCATAAAAAAAAGTCAATTCTGTCATTATTTAGCTACTCACCCCCATGTCATTCCAAACCTGTGTCTTTCTTCTGTGGAAGATACTTTGAAGATAAATGTATCTTATCAATTGCTATAATATAGCTGAATGCATTTAATTATACTATTTATTTCTCTCCAATATCTGGCATGTGTATGAATATGAATGTATGCGTTTCTATTTCCTACCACAAGAGGCCACCACAATCACGAATAAAGACTCTGCATTTCCATGAGACAGTGCACATGACATTGAAAATGAATTTTAACAGATTTATTGTCACTCTTATGTTTGTGTCATTTTATGATGTTCCTTTAAATGGTTAAGATATATGTAAATATACAGACTAAAATAACTGTAGATTAAGAGCCAGATGCAGCAATGCTTTCACATTACAGCTGATGTTATATAATATGTTTACACTGCATCAACATAATTTTCAACACAGCCTTATCTTGATATGTGTTGCTGCTGTAATTATCTCGACCATATATTCATCAGCAGAAACCATGAATACAGTGAAAGTATTTTTACAATCACATAAAAAAACCTGCTGAGCCCTTTTGACAGCATTTCTATTTAGATCAGTGCTGCAATCTGATTTTTTTTCTTTCTGGGATTAAGAGAACATTTTGTTGGAATCAATAATGTAACTGCGTAGTGTACATTATAATAAGCTATATAACTTCATAAAACTTTCCAGAAAATCAGAAATTCTCCCACTTGATGAAAAATCACTGTCTGTGTAACCATCCATCCGGCCATCCATACAGAATGTCACTGAATTTAAAGCAGAGAAAATAAATGGCAATTAAAGGTCACACAAAGGTTAGTTTGTGGTATTTCTACAGCATCAGTCACTGGTTCTGGCATGTACCACCTCGATACTCTTTCATGAGTCTTTGAGGCAGACCCAAATGCTCTGTGAAGAATTAAAATGTTCAAACATGCTAGAACACGGTAGACAGTTAATAAAAATAAATGTTTAATGTCTGTAATAAGTGATCTGTCCCTTTGTCATTGGCAATATTCAGAGCTGAAACAAAGCAGCCAATCAAAGCTTCACCCTCATTCACCAGGCAACAAAAAGAGACACATGGTTCATTCCTTTGAAGTTAAACAGACTGTGCCTTCTGCTCGTCTCCATCACAAGATTAGGATCCATAAAATCTGACAAGCTATGAATTGTGAACAGCACATTTGCTTCTAATGTTATGTATTATAGCTCCATACTATATAATGACACACAGGCCAAAGATTTGTTTGATCAGCTCTGAAAAGAACAAGTAGTTTTTCTTCAGATCATATCAGATCAGTTCTCAATCCTCAGTGAATCTTCTGCATAATCTGTACTTTGAGTGAATATAACAGAGCCTGTCCAGAACAAATCAAAAGGACCAATCAAAATATTATTAATAAATTCATATTAAAAATATATATATAAATTAGTATATAAAAATATGACTGATATAAATGATTATTAAAAATAATTCCTTTTTTTATTTTATTTTTTTATTACTTTTTTTTTTAAGACAACGAAGCACTTTTGCTTTAGACTTGATCTAATCCAATCTAATCCAAGAATCACCATTAAAGGGATAGTTCACTTTGAAATTAAAATTTGGTATCTATCAGCTTACCCCAAGGGCATCCAAGATGTAGGTGTCTTTTTTTCTTCAGTAGATCCAATTTTGATGTTTTTAGGTCAAACCGTTCTAGTCTGTCAGTCATATAATGGCAGGTATAGGTCACTGTCTCTATAAGAGGGAAAAAGAACATGCACAGAGAAATCCAAATTAAACAGTTCCCCATCGTAACTACACATTGATGGCCTAAGACACGAAACGAGTGGTTTGTGTGAGAAAACGAACAGTATTTATATCGTTTTTTACCTCTTGTACACAACCATGTCCAAGTGATCTGAGTGCGCACACACATCCGGTGTGTGACGTGTGTGTGCGCGCGCTCTGGCTCACGCTTGACGGAGGGCGTGTCTGAAGCGTGGTGCTGACGCAACTTCGTGGTATTTTCTTGTTGGAAGACGCGGACTGTCATCGCTCGTGTCGTTTCTGAACTGTCTACTCTAGGATAATGATGACTTCTTTTAAGCAGACCCGCTTGCTGTCATGCATTGTATTTCTATACGAGCGCTCCATGTATCCGTTTCATTCATCTGTAACTAGCCAAACACACATGCCGCAACTCCACCCTCCTCACCCTGCGTCACTTCCACCTAACCTATGTAAAAAAATAACAGATCCAGGAACAGTTTATTGAGACATGACACCGGCGAGGAAAAAAAAAAGGAATCTTACTATGACGAAGGATTAGTCCATGAATAATATCTGTGCCAATCCGAAATTAAAGAGCCATCATTTTGTACCAAAATGAATATACATAACCGTATATAATAATACTGTCAAACAATTCAAATCATTTTTTAAAGCACCACGCTTCAGACACGCCCACCGTCAAGCGTTGACGGCGAGCTACAGATGAATGAAACGGATACATGGAGAAATACGTATAGAAATACAATGCATGACAGCAAGCGGATCTGCTTAAAGAAGTCATCATTATCCTAGAATAGACCGTTCAGAAACGACACCAGCGATGACAGTGCGCGTCTTCCAACATGAAAATACCACGAAGTTGCGTCAGCACCACGCTTCAGACACGCCCTCCGTCAAGCGTGAGCCAGAGCGCGCGCACACACAAGTCACACACCGGATGTGTGTGCGCACTCAGATCACTTGGACATGGTTGTGTACAAGAGGTAAAAAAACGATATAAATACTGTTCGTTTTCTCACACAAACCACTCGTTTCGTGTCTTAGGCCATCAATGTGTAGTTACGATGGGGAATTGTTTAATTTGGATTTCTCTGTGCATGTTCTTTTTCCCTCTTATAGAGACAGTGACCTATACCTGCCATTATATGACTGACAGACTAGAACGGTTTGACCTAAAAACATCAAAATTGGATCTACTGAAGAAAAAAAGACACCTACATCTTGGATGCCCTTGGGGTAAGCTGATAGATACCAAATTTTAATTTCAAAGTGAACTATCCCTTTAAGAATTTTGGGAAATTCAAGGGAAAAATTAATACAATTTTAGGGGAAATAGTCACATTTGCCATGCTCTGCAAAATACAGTATTTCCAACAAGAATCTGCATGATTGGGAGTTTCACCACGCAGATTTTGGTCATGTTCAAGTTGGTCATGTAAAATTTGGCTGCACTGACTAACAGAAAGCTGTTTGGTTTCAAAGTGACTTATCTGTGACTTCAGGACAATAGATTTTTATTATTTTTTTTTATTTCTCTAATGTGATCGAACCTTAATAGTCACAAAAACAATGACTTGGGGAAAAAAAGCCCCAGTTATTAAATTCTGCACAGCCTTTTATGGCAGCTTTCAGAGCCAACGGTTCTTCCACACTTGAAACATTTGCTCATGTGCAGCTAAAAGGAATAAAACCACTGACTGCTGTCGGTATTTTAAAGCTTTTATGTCTATTGTCAGTTAATCATCTGAATGTTGCAGTCGTATCATTGATACTCTGTTAAAGCGGGCTTCAGAGAAGAGTTCATACCAGTGTTAAGTCGTAAGTGGTGAGGAGACGTGTGGGAGGACATCTGCTGAGTTCTGTTCCACCAGATGCAGAGCCTCTTGGCAATCAGATTTTTACAGCCAAACACAGAATGGCTTTTCTATCACAGAATATTTTGCTATGAGGCTGTGCGGCTCCAACACGTGAGAGATCCTTCACATTCTAGAGCTTCTGGGCTGAAGCCTAAAACACAACGGTGAGGAAACTGAAAGTGTGCACTGAATGAATCACCACTTTACAAAAAAAATAATAATAAAAAAAAACACTTACAAAGAGAGGTTCAGTGCACAAATAATAATGCTGTACAACCTAAACCCTCCTACACTCCAGAAAAAGCTGTAAGCATGCTTTAACCATAAAGTATATCAAAGTATAAAAACTGTATCATGTTTGATATGCAAATTTCAAACATCTCTAAACATGATCAAAACTTGCAGAAAAACCTGTTGTACACAATCTGCTATATGCCTTCTGTCGTCTGATAGTTTATGCTTTTTTTACAGTAGCAAGTAAAAGGCCTTTTAGTGTAAAACATAGTTTACTTGTATTTATGCTGTGGAATCTTTAATGATTTTTATATGAGAATGTAAGAACAGTAGTAATATTTTAAGATAAACATTAACTGGACTGAAGCAACTAAGGTTTTAGAAAATCATGTTAACGTGTGATTATCAAATATGATCATCAGGCTTTTGAGGAACATTTATTTAACTGTTTTGCCCCCACAATAAAAACTACAGAGCTTTGAGCATAAAACATATTATGATGACATATTGTCACGAATCCAGGCCACGAACTTTCAGACACTCACCACTAGAGGTCACTCACCCACCACATGGACTTTCACACCGTCACAGATCACACTAAGGACTACATTTCCCAGCATCCACTGCACCCACACAGCTGTTCACCATTTATCCCACACGCACCTGCAAACAATCACGCAATCACCATCACCCAATCACACGCACACACAAGCACTATAAATACCATGGACATTCATTCACACGCTGCCGAGTATTGTTAGCCAGTCTGCATACGAAGCGTTTGCCCAGTTTCCCAGTTTCCCAGTTTCCCAGTTTCCCAGTTTCCCAGTTTCCCAGTTTCCCAGTTTCCCAGTTTCCCAGTTTCCCAGTTTCCCAGTTTCCCGTGGTTGATTTCCTGGTTCCTGATTCCTGCCCGTGTTCTTAGTTTATTCTCTCCGCCTTGCCCTCTGGATACTGTACGCCGATCTCCGACCCACGCTTGCCTTGGATTATTCTTGTGTCTTGCCCATGCCATACCTGTTTGCCATTGATCGACCCTGCCTGTATTGACCATGTTTATTAATAAAGCCTTGCGAATGGATCCACCTGTCTCACGTCTCTTCAGACCCGTAACAGAATACTCGGCCAAACAAGGATCCAGCGGCTTTCCCAACCAAGATTGGTCAGGTATGGATACAGCGACCCTGTTACTAGCCCTCAAGCAGGGAACTCGATCACTTGAGGGTTACATCACGGAATATTTGGCTTTGGCTAATGGCTCAGATTTACCGGACTGTTTATTAATCGACTTTTTCTGTGATGGCCTTAACCAGCCGTTAAAAGCAAAAATTATTCAAAATGCCCCTCGTTTGTCACTAAGTCATTTCCTGGATTATGCTTTATGGACTGTGGGTTCAGCATTCACTGTGGGTGTTGCGGAGGAACGAAACATCACACCCAATTGTGACATCGCAGCTGCGCTAGAGTACGCTCACAAAATGGCGGCCACAACAACACCTCGTCATGTCACTGCAGTTAAAGAGTCAAGTCAAGTCACCGCTGCTGTTAAAGAGTCAAGTCAAGTCACCGCTGCTGTTAAAGAGGCAAGTCAAGTCACCGCTGCTGTTAAAGAGGCAAGTCAAGTCACCGCTGTTGTTAAAGAGTCAAGTCAAGTCACCGCTGCTGTTAAAGAGTCAAGTCAAGTCACCGCTGCTGTTAAAGAGGCAAACCAGAGCACGGTTGATCATCATAAGTCAAGCCAAAGCCCAGCTGATCATCACAGGTCAAGCCAAAGCACAGTTGATCGTCACAAGTCAAGTCCAGCTACAGTTGATCATCACAAGTCAAACCAAAGCACAGTTGATCGTCACAAGTCAAGCAAAGCCACAGTTGGTCGTCACAAGTCAAGCAAAGCCACAGTTGATCGTCACAAGTCAAGCCAAAGCACAGTTGATCATCCCAAGTCAAGCCAAGCCACCAGTGATCTCCGTGAGTCAAGCCAAGCCACAGTTGATCGTCACAAGTCAAGCCAAGGCACAGTTGATCGTCACCAATCAAGCCCAGCCACCAGTGATCTCCGGGAGTCAAGCCAAAGCACAGTTGATCACCACAAGTCAAGCCAAGCCACAGTTAATTGTCACGTGTCAAGCCAAGCCACCTGTGATCTCCGTGAGTCAAGTCAAGCCACAATTGACCAGCCCGAGTCACGCCATGCCTCAGCTCTCCAGCCCGAGTCACGCCACGCCTCAGCTCTCCAGCCAGAGTCACGCCACGCCTCAACTCTCCAGCCAGAGTCACGCCACGCCTCAGCTCTCCAGCCAGAGTCACGCCACGCCTCAGCTCTCCAGCCAGAGTCACGCCACGCCTCAGCTCTCCAGCCAGAGTCACGCCACGCCTCAGCTCTCCAGCCAGAGTCACGCCACGCCTCAGCTCTCCAGCCAGAGTCACGCCACGCCTCAGCTCTCCAGCCAGAGTCACGCCACGCCTCAGCTCTCCAGCCAGAGTCACGCCACGCCTCAGCTCTCCAGCCAGAGTCACGCCACGCCTCAGCTCTCCAGCCAGAGTCACGCCACGCCTCAGCTCTCCAGCCAGAGTCACGCCACGCCTCAGCTCTCCAGCCAGAGTCACCGCACGTCTCAGCTGATCTGCCAGAGTCACCGCACGTCTCAGCTGATCTGCCAGAGTCACAGCACGTCGCATCTGACCAGCCAGAGTCACGCCACGTCGCATCTGACCAGCCAGAGTCACGCCACGTCGCATCTGACCAGCCAGAGTCACGCCACGTCGCATCTGACCAGCCAGAGTCAGTCCATGTCACAGCTGATCAGCCAGAGCCTCTTCACGTCTCAGCTCCTCAGCCAGAGCCTCTTCACGTCTCAGCTCCTCAGCCAGAGCCTCTTCACGTCTCAGCTCCTCAGCCAGAGTCTCTTCACGTCTCAGCTCCTCAGCCAGAGCCTCTTCACGTCTCAGCTCCTCAGCCAGAGCCTCTTCACGTCTCAGCTCCTCAGCCAGAGCCTCTTCACGTCTCAGCTCCTCAGCCAGAGCCGCTTCACGTCTCAGCTCCTCAGCCAGAGCCGCTTCACGTCTCAGCTCCTCAGCCAGAGCCGCTTCACGTCTCAGCTCCTCAGCCAGAACCTATCCCACCCAGAGATTCAAGGCCAGTCCTTCAAGTTCCCCGGTTGATATCCAACGTGAGGGATGCACAGCTGATATCTGTACGCACTGCTGGTCTCCCCAAATCCACTCACTCCAACTCTCCTATTCCTGAACTGATTTCCCTGTCGGAAGCGCTTCCCATGATAGGGATCGCTCTATGTTGCGTTTGGGCTGCGCACACCGCCATTGGACTGCCTGAGGTAGCAGCGCCCAGCAACGTACTCTCACCTGGTCAGGTTACCACCGTAGAACCTCCAGAGGTGGCGGCAGTAGCTGCAGAACCTCCAGAGGTGTCGGTGGTATCCTCCTGTAAACTCTCACCCCAGTATGTCACGGCTATAAAGGCCGTCAGTGAGCTCTCACCCTGTCCTGTCACGGCTAAGGAAGCCGTCTATGAACTCTCACCCTGTCATGTCACGGCTAAGGAGGCCGTCTCTGAGCTCTCATCCTATCCTGTCACGGCTATGGAGGCCGTCTATGAACTCTCGCCCTGTCCTGTCCCGGCCAAGGAGGCCGTCTATGAACTCTCGCCCTGTCCTGCCCCGGCCATGGAGGCCGTCTATGAACTCTCGCCCTGTCCTGCCCCGGCCATGGAGGCCGCCTGTGAACTCTCGCCCTGTCCTGACACAGCTATGGAGGCTGCCTGTGACTCCCAGACCTGCTCTGTCACGGCTCCTGAGACCAGGATGGCTCTCTCTATGTTGTCTGTCTCTACTCTCCCTGTGTGGTCTGTCTCTGCTCCCTCTGTGTTGTCTGTCTCTGTTTTCCCCCAGATCTCCGATCAAGACATGGTTTCCTGCCCAGGCTACGGCCCTACTCCGGTCTGGTGGGCTCCAGGTCCGTCGGCTCCGCCATGGGGAGCTCCTGTCATGCCTGCTCTGCCCTGGGGGACTCCAGTCCCGTCCGCTCCGCCCTGGTGGGCTCCAGTCCCGTCCGCTCCGCCCTGGTGGGTCCTGGTCCCGTCTGCTCCACCCTGGGGGGCTCCGGTCCGGCCTGCTCCGCCCTGGGGGGCTCCAGTCCCGTCCACTCTGCCCCGGTGGACTCCAGGTCCGTCTGCTCCGCCCTGGGGGGCTCCAGTTCTGCCTGCTCCACCCTGGCGGTCCCCAGCTCCGTCCACTCCGCCCCGGTGGGCACCAGCTCCGTCCGCTCCACCCTGGCGGGCCCCAGCTCCGTCCACTCCGCCCCGGTGGGCACCAGCTCCGTCCGCTCCACCCTGGATTATAGGAGCGTCTGGAAGCCGCTCATTGGGGGGGGGCTATGTCACGAATCCAGGCCACGAACTTTCAGACACTCACCACTAGAGGTCACTCACCCACCACATGGACTTTCACACCGTCACAGATCACACTAAGGACTACATTTCCCAGCATCCACTGCACCCACACAGCTGTTCACCATTTATCCCACACGCACCTGCAAACAATCACGCAATCACCATCACCCAATCACACGCACACACAAGCACTATAAATACCATGGACATTCATTCACACGCTGCCGAGTATTGTTAGCCAGTCTGCATACGAAGCGTTTGCCCAGTTTCCCAGTTTCCCAGTTTCCTAGTTTCCCAGTTTCCCGTGGTTGATTTCCTGGTTCCTGATTCCTGCCCGTGTTCTTAGTTTATTCTCTCCGCCTTGCCCTCTGGATACTGTACGCCGATCTCCGACCCACGCTTGCCTTGGATTATTCTTGTGTCTTGCCCATGCCATACCTGTTTGCCATTGATCGACCCTGCCTGTATTGACCATGTTTATTAATAAAGCCTTGCGAATGGATCCACCTGTCTCACGTCTCTTCAGACCCGTAACACATATCATTAAGGGATATGGAGTGACAGCTGATATTTATATTAATTTTATGTAAGTAATCTGTTATTATAAAAATCAAATTGATTTACTAGCTATCAGAATTTCATCTATTTTGGCCATATAAATATCAGCAACTGCACCAAATTGCATATTTTTGTTCACTTTGAATCTCTAAATAAATGTTTTCCTCCTCGAGTTTGAGCTCCATTCTCTCTATGTCAGACTATACGAGCCATAAAAGCCTGATGTATCACTTTTTTATACTGTAATTAACTATTAAACTAAAACTATTTAAAAGAAAAAAACAACAATGTAATGTTTCACAAAATGAGGTTTGTTTATCGCTTCAAGCGTCCTCAGTTGAGATCATGCTCGTGGGATCTTTGTGGGCCCCCCATGGCTCTGAGCCCCAGGACATGTCTCAACCTCCCCCCGCAGGGGCACAGCCACTTTGTGCTCTCCTTGGGATTTATTTATATTTTATATTTATACTGACTGTGTAACAATGACAGACTGGTAACAATGTAAAATGTCATTTGAAAGTATCTGTTATGAAAGCCAATCAATCAACTCTCTTTTATCTTTTATTGTGTGTTATTAAACCTCTCTTTCAGCTGAACATGCCCTGGGCACCCTCATCTTCCAGACCTGGGCAAAATAATAAAGATCATGTGCTCTCAGCGTGCTGGTACCCCTACCAGTAACATCTTCATCTAGGGTCTGGTCGAAAGCATTGACAGCGGTGCCATTTATGAGGCAACCTCGTTCTCCAGTGATGTTTTGTCCTGCAAGGTAAAGGATACTGAGCCACATTTATCTGTAAGGTTCAAAGTCGACGTGTATGTTCATTTCAAGTGCACACATACATCAAGGGTGTTGGTGATGATACATACATACATACATACATACTTTTATTCATATATATTTATAATAAATATTTATTTACCATTAATGGGGAAGGAAATGCTTTCCACGTATTTGTTAGACCTTGAGAATGAAGGTAAACATAACTTTGTTCACAATTAAATTCCACAGAGTAGCTACCTTTTAATTTAGTCCCCCATGAAATCCATTTTATTTTCCTCTAAATTCTGTTTTCAATTTCATTTTTTATGGATTCTGTGTTTTATGATTCAGGACAAATTTATCATAAAAAATGGTTTCTAATGCAATTAATTAATAAAAAAAATTACAATTTAATCAATCTTTTAAAATGTAATCAAATGAAAATCAAGTTACAACAAAACATTGCATTTTCATTTTGTCAGATAAGATCAACATAGGCTCATTGGAAATACATGCCTCTACATACATTTCTGCAAAACTGAAAAAACTTACCTATATGTACGATTCCTTGCAGTTTCCAGTAGAAATTAACACTAGAGGCAGTAAAACTCTTGACAATTTGAAAACTGATACTTTTGAACGTTGTCGTCACATATACAGCTTCATATGTATGAGTTTACCAACTCAGTAAGTTTACTCGGCAGCTCACGCGATACATCGTTGCACTTCGGTGAAGAAGAGCTCCGGTATGAATCCCGTCAAACTACAGCTCAACAAAACAGCTCAAATCTGCATAAGGAAGTTAAAATAGCATGGCTGCATCAGCGAATACGTTTTTATATTACTTTTGCATTTGTTAACACTTTCGGGTAGGTTTGGGTTTGGTGTAGGGGATACTTCCAACTTCATAGAGCTTAATCTTTAGCGACACTCACCGGATATTTTAATTATGAATGGCCGCAAAACGTACCTCAAGCAGCATAATAAAAACACTGCAATACGTTCCTGTACCAACATAATAAAAACGTTTCACAGTCACGTATTAAATGTGTGTTTTAGCGCCACTCTCTGGACATTTCACTTTGAAACTGCCGCGAAACGTGCTGCAAGGTACATAATTACGGTGTTGCAGAAAAGTATGAGGAGACACGTATTTCCAATGAGCCTGGGTTGGATAAGATGCTGCACAACATAACTGTATAATTTAATAAAATAATTACTAGGTTGTATGGTATTCCTTAAAAGTAATAATAATAATATTATTAATTTGAGAATTGCATTTTAGTGTACAGTAGTAATATATTCTGTCATAATTTCTTCAAGTTAAACCGGACTTTTATTTTGACGGTTTGTCGTGAAGGTCTTTCAGTTTTAGTTTTAGTTTCAGCGTGTATTTTAAGGTAATTTTTCTAAAATGAAACTGCATAAAGTTGGTGATGTGACTCTCAGAGCAGCTCTGGAGATGAAGTTCATGTGTTCATGTCCTCATATATTGAGACACAGATGCTGAAAACACCACGAGTCACATGTGTTTCACGTGTGAAACTACTACATGCATTCACTCAGAAGCTATGTTTTCATCCAAAGTTACGAATAAAACATTTGCGTATAAAGCACCGTTTCCATCCAGAGAGTTGAAGAGAACAAAATAGTCACTTCCTGATTAACTTGCGCTAAATATCACAAAGAAAAAATGTATTTGCTGGAGAAGGCACTGTAATATTTTTTGTATACAATAAATCACAAGCTTCAGAGTACGCAGACGAAACGCAGTCATGTTATCTTATTTTTGGAGCTTGCTGTTTGGGAACACAGTTCTGGGAGGTAATTATAATGGAGAACTTGGACGAGATTTTGCTCAAGCATTTTTGAATGATAAAACTAGCATTTCAGATGCTGTGCAATGAGATCGTCCATTGGTTTATCCAGAATGCTGTCCCATCGCAAATCACATCTTTTTTGATGCGCATTAAGGAATTTATTTAGTAAAAGTGTTTCCATTGTAGTTCATGCACATGTTTTCTTACTGGATAAGAAATGTATCCTACTTAGTTGAGCGCATACGTTTTTTATGCACATTTTTTGAATTTATGCACATCCATATTGAGTAAAAATGGGTGAATGAACACACACACAACTTTTTAAAAGCCTTTGGTCTTTTTTTTGAAAGAAACATTAAATTGATGCATTAAAGTGACAAGATTCTTATTATTATTACTGTTGAAAACAGTTGTGCTGCTTGATATTTATGTGGAAACGGTGATATCGAAGGTCCACAAAAACAGCATTTATTTTAAAAAAATAATAATAATTTTTGCAACATTTTAAATTATGCTGCAAACAAATCTATTTTTTTTAAATTAATGCTGTTTTTTTGGACTTTCTATATCACCGTTTCCACATAAATATCAAGCAGCACAACTGTTTTCAACAGTAATAATGATAAGAAATATTTATTGAGCAGCAAGTCAGTATATTAGACTGATTTCTGAAGGATCATGTGACACTGAAGAATGGAGTAATGATGCTGAAATAGCTGGTTTGCTGATTTTGATCACAGCAATAAATTAAATGTTAACATATTCAAACAGTTATTTTAAATTGTAATACTATTTCACATTATTACAGTTTTTACTGTATTTTTGATCAAATAAGTGCAGCTTTGGTGAAAAAATAAATCTAACCAACCCCAAACTTTTGAACAGTAATGTACTAAAGTCATAAAACTTCTCTATGTTACTCATTGTCCTCACTCTCATTTCCTGCAGCGTCTCAGTCTCTGAGCGTCAAACAGCTCCCATGAGAGCGGCTCCTCAGCAGGTACCAAACTACCCAGAGTTCTCTGTAAAATGGTAAAATGAGATCATTTATGACTGAACAGCAGAGTGAGAAAAGAGTAAAATAGACTGTGTACATCTTTCTCTACTCTCACAGGTGGATGAGCAGCTATCATGATGTGGAGATTCTGCTTCTGAGGAATTATCAGGAAGTCTGAGCCGGATGCTTTTGAATATCTACACTATATGGTCAGTGCCCATGCAATCTCAGTGTACTGAAATACAGCAGTTCCTGCAGGAATCTGGTTTAGGAATCTGAAATGTCAAGTGAGCAAACAACACATCAGTTGGTCTTTGTTTTTAATGAAGGGGTGTGCCGTTTTTGTATTTGAAGATTTCAGCAGTTTCTAATCATCCTAAAGACCTTAACTAGCTTGTTTCAAGTGTGTTTAATTAGGATTGGAGCTAAACTCCATGCTTTTCAGACACATGAAACTTTGATTGTGATATAAACAACACTGGGGATGATGCAGCTCAGGGAAATAAACTGTACATAGACCCTACTGCATGAGTTTTTCTTTCCTTCAAAGTATGTACTCAAAGGTTTGTTTTTGACTCCCACCTGAGTAAGTGTTTCAGATCAGAATCACTTTAGGTCTTGATATCACAAACACAGACCTGTGTGCTCAGTATGAATGCAGATATTGAGTAGGGAAAATATTGACTGCAGTGGGCAGCTGCTATTGGAACAGGTCATCATATCTATTTGAACCGGCCACTGAATGACTCTGCAAGTATATGCTACTAAGCCGTCTTCTGAGTCAAGTCATCATTGATTACTATTCAATCAATTCAGTCATAGCCATTGCACTCAGTGATTTATGCAGTGCGTATAGAGCACAATTTGAAGCAGAGTTTTCACAGCCAATCAATCCTCACTGTCATTAAAATGCTGAAATGTACAAAATAATGTGGGAAAAGTTCTCTAAAAGCAGCACATCATAAATTCATATAATTTTTATAACTTCTGGATAATGATTTTATGTAATTTGTGTGCTTAACTCCATTCATGAGAGATATCTAAATATGTAAATATGTTTTTTTTTTTTTTGTATTTTTACAAATTCTGATATGTGTGTGAACTTGTGTGTTTTCGTGAATCTGAAACAAAATCACTACGAATCACGTGATTGGGACGGGACAGGAAAAAATGTCCCATCCAAAGTGGGCGGGACCGGGAATAGTAATAACACTATGATACCCAACTTTATTCACAAATATACCTTTTATATAAATACACTATAAATTGTATATTTCAATTTTGAACTCAATTCTAGTTGCCCTGTCTCTTTATGCTCTCCTCCTGTTTGCTTTGGTTAAGTGAATGACGCTCATGGTTAAGTGAATGACGCAGTCTGTGACAGACAGATTGTTAAAGGCTGGTCTATGTGGTAATACAGTACTCAGGTAGGACATCCAAACGCTCACCTATCATTCATCAACCTCAAACATGGCTTTGCATCTGAAAGATGTATAGTAGCAACTTTACATGGCCGCTCAATATGATGTTAACCTAGAGAAATGTGTGCTTTTGAAGTGTATGTGTGGAGTGTGGAGCTGAACAGTAGTGCTTGCTGCAGGACAGGCGCCGGTGCTCTCACTTGCTCTTAAAATACTCTGTAATTTTTGGTCATACAGATAAAAGTAGCCTAATACATCTTTCGAATCTGTAAAGACTCTAAGTTTATTTGTGTGCACTCAGAATAACAATGAAACGTTGCGCTTCTGTAAAGTAATTAAAGCAAACAGGATGCACTTTCTGCCATCTAGGTCTCTGTGAACTTGAGTGGGAAACTTCGAAACTCTGTGTATGAAAAATATATCTATAGAGAGTGAAATGTCTACTTTCATATGAAAAAAATTCTAATAGAAAATGTGTGTGTTAGCATGGATGATTTACATGAAATTTAATGTGTGTGCAATGCACACTGTGCATTGTTTAAGCTGGCTTTCAGTTCAATATAATAACAAAAAACTGCATTTTGCATTTTTATTCAACTAAGGTGGGCACGCTATGATCTGTACTGTATTTTTACTGTAACTGACAGATTCCGGCCAAAAAAAAAAAAAAAAACACAACACGGGAGTGCGAGGGAATGGGAGTAATTTTTCCGGGATTGGAACGGGACGGGATTTTTCCCCAGTTTTTTTCGCGGGATTGTGACGGGACAGGATTTTTTTTTGTGGGACGGGAGAGGTTTGAAAATCCACTCCCGTGTCACCCTCTGAGTGTGAAGGTTTGTAGATCAGGCCTCTCTGGTTGTGGTTGCCACAAATGTATTTGTGGCCTATATATATATATATATATATATATATATATATATATATATATATATATATATACCATATGTCCCAGATTCATTTTTGAATCGTTTTTGTTTTTCTTAAATGCATATGGAACCATAAATGAAATCCTTACTATGTATTGTTTTTATGTTTTTTTATGTGTATTTATCATGGACCTATGAAAAGCATAAGCAGTTGCATATATGTACATATATATGATAGACATATATGTTATGTTCATATCTTAAAGACATCACTATAGATTTTAATATATATATATATAGATGGATAGATAGACAGATAGATAGATAGATAGATAGATATATAGATAGATATAGATATATAGTTAATAGTTGTATAGTTAATATCATATATGATATACACTCTAAAAACTGCTGGGTTAAAAACAACCCAATTTGGGTTATTTTGGCAACCCAGCGCTGGGTCAAAAAGAGACGAACCCAGCGCTGGGTTATTTTAACCCAACAAGTTGGGTTATTATGTTTAACCCAGCATGCTGGGTTGCTTTTTTTATGGTTTAAAATTACTACATTGCTAGGCTAAAATGAACCCAAATCGAGCTAGGCATTAAACCTACAAATTTTGTTCATTTTCAAATCACTTTTACACACAAAGAATGAGTATCAAAAGATAAATATTTATTAAAAACAACAAGATAACTGTTACATGTCTGTTTCTGTTTAGTTCCGTTTTGCCCTTATTTGGTATTTCCTGTCCTGGTTTCTTTAATTAGTTCATTATCGTTAAGTCTATGCACCTGTGTTTGATTAATGATCTTGTTTGCTCCTTGATTTCCTGTCCTTTATAAGTCCTGAGTTCTCCCCTTGTCTTTGTCTGAGATTAACGTTAGTAATGGTTAATGTGCTGATGTTTAATAAATACTCCTTTTTGTTTACTCCTTCGTCTACTCCTTCGTCGTGCACCTTCTCTACAGCCACCAACCTTAACAGAATCTCAGACCTAAACCGAAGAACGGATCCTTCATGGATGACCGAGCTCTGCTCATCAACATGGCTCAGGCGAGTCACGACCCGTTCACCTTTGCTAAGGCTTTCCTGCCGATAGCCCTCGCCAGCTCGCTTGAAGGGGAAACCCTGAAGACATTGTTCTGGCTCGGGATTACATTCCACCATCCGATGGTGCTTCCAGACACCTCCAAACTCAACTGGAGGGAGGCAGTCAGCAGGTGTTTGGAGAGTCTCCGATCCCGAGCCGGAGCCCCTTCCGCGACAACGAGGGTTCCGCCGCCCGCGGCGAAGTATGAATATCCACGAACCCGGAAGTGGGTCTCCAGTGGCGCTGACCTGAGGACAATGGTTTTGGACCCCCCTATCGTTTCTGTCAGGTCAGCACTCAAACCTTTCCCCCGTCTTCCAAGCCAGCCGCCGTCCGCGGCGAAGTCTGTGCCCGTACCGCCGTCTGAAGCGACGATGATGGTTCCGTCGCCTGAAGCGGCGATGATGAGTCCGCCGCCTGAAGCGACGATGATGGTTCCGCCGCCTGAGATGGCGATGATGGTTCCGCCGCCCGAGACGGCGATGATGGTTCCGCCGCCCGAGACGGCGATGATGGTTCCGCCGCCTGATGCGACGATGAGGATTTCGTCGATCACGGCGACGATAGTTCCGCCGTCCGAGACGGCGATGATGGTTCCGCCGTCCGAGACGGCGATGATGGTTACGCCACCCGCGGCGAAGTGCCCTCCAGTGGCAGCCCCACGCCAGTGCCCTCCAGTGGCAGTCCCACGCCAGTGCCTTCCAGTGGCAGCCCCACGCCAGTGCCTTCCAGTGGCTGCCCCACGCCAGTGCCTTCCAGTGGCTGCTCCACGCCAGTGCCCTCCAGTGGCTGCCCCACGCCAGTACCCTCCAGTGGCTGCCCCATGCCAGTGCCTTCCAGTGGCTGCTCCACACCAGTGCCCTCCAGTGGCTGCTCCACGCAAGTGCCCTCCAGTGGCTGTTCCACACCATTACCCTCCAGTGGCTGCTCCTCGCATGTGCCCTCCAGTGCCGGCTCCTCGCATGTGCCCTCTAACGTCTGCTCCTCGCAAATGCTCTCCAGAGCCGACTCGGCGCCAAAGTCCTTCAGAAGTCCCGCCGGTTCCGCCCAGTCGTCCTGAAGTCCCGCTGGTTCTGCCCAGCTGTCCCGAAGTCCCGCTGGTTCCGCCCAGCCGTCCAGAGCCTGCTCCTCCAGAACGCCCCCTAGCGACCGCTCCTCCAGAGCACCCCCTGAAGCCCGCTCCTCCTGAGCGCCCCCTGGCGACCGCTCCTTCAGAGCGCCCTCTAGTGCCTGCTCCTCCAGAGCGCCCTCTAGTGCCTGCTCCTCCAGTGCGCCCTCTAGTGCCTGCTCCTCCAGAGTGCCCCCTAGTGCCTACTCCTCCAGAGAGCCACACAGAGCCTGCTCCGCCAGAATGGCCCCTAGAGGGGAACCTCCCCAAGAAAATTTTTGGGGGGGGCCATATACCCTTAGTCTGGGTGGCCGGACCTAAGACCAAGGCCACGGAGCTCCCTGACCCACCATGGCCGACCAAAAGAGATAGGCCATGGCCTCCCGAAGTCCTGGATCCGCCATGGCCTCCCGAGTCTCCCACTCCGCCATGGCCTCCCGAAGTCCTGGATCCGCCATGGCCTCCCGAGTCTCCTGTTCCGCCATGGCCTCCTGAAACCCTGGATCCGCCATGGCCTCCTGAGCCTCCAGTCCCACCATGGCCTCCTGAAACCCTGGATCCGCCATGGCCTCCCGAGCCTCCAGTCCCACCATGGCTCCTGGAGTCCCCTGACCCGCCCTGGAGGCTTCCCATGTCTCCTCCAGATCCTGGCTCTGCTCCAGCCTCCAGGGCGCCCGCCCCCCCTCCCTCGATGTTCCTGTTACGGCGCGGGACGCGCCTTCCGGGAGGGGGCGATAACTGTTACATGTCTGTTTCTGTTTAGTTCCGTTTTGCCCTTATTTGGTATTTCCTGTCCTGGTTTCTTTAATTAGTTCATTATCGTTAAGTCTATGCACCTGTGTTTGATTAATGATCTTGTTTGCTCCTTGATTTCCTGTCCTTTATAAGTCCTGAGTTCTCCCCTTGTCTTTGTCTGAGATTAACGTTAGTAATGGTTAATGTGCTGATGTTTAATAAATACTCCTTTTTGTTTACTCCTTCGTCTACTCCTTCGTCGTGCACCTTCTCTACAGCCACCAACCTTAACAAGAACAGTCAAAAAGTAACATGCATGTAAGAAGAAATGCAGAAATATATGGCATTAACAGCTAGAGTTTATAAATGAAGCATTGAACATTTGTTGAATATAACTTTTAAGATCAAATTTGACTTTTTTTGGTAAATTTTAAATATTGTATAAAATTATACAAAAACACTTATACAATAATTGTACAATTAGTTAATACTTAAGTTCTTTACAAACTATTCTGGCATGAGAGTACACAAATAAACCACAACATTAACGCTTTTAACAGAAGCATATGTGTGTGAAAGAATGTGAGCATGTGTATGAATGACAGTGTAAACTCAATTTCTACTAAACAACACAGAACAAGCATTTAACATTTGGTTTTTACAAATTATACACTTATAGTTTGTTTCATAGTCCATGAATACAGATCATGCATCACTGCCAATTTTCATGATCTCTTTAGCATAATTGATATAGACATGAAGAAGGGGGGAGTGAATGTACAGTGCTCTCTCCACTCTCAATACCACGACTGAGGTGCCCTTGAGCAAGGCACTGAACCCCCAACTGCTCCCCGGGCGCCGCAGCATAAATGGCTGCCCACTGCTCCGGGTGTGTGTTCACGATGTGTGTGTGTGCACTTAGGATGGGATAAATGCAGAGCACAAATTCCAAGTACAGGTCACCATTCTTGGTCGTATGTCACGTCACTTTCACATCATCCAGGGCAGCGTCCTCCTTTAAAACCACTGTTGCATCAGTTTGGGGGAAAGGTCATTCTCCTTATTGATCAGCATTCATCCCAGTCACCGCCTGTTCTTCATCAGTGGCCTAAAAAGAGAAAAACATTTGAAAAAAGAAAGCATTTAATTAAACTATCCATTTTCAGATAGAGGTGCATCCACATCAGTAAATAGTCTGTTTAATAATTTCAATCACTTTGTGTGGTTGTTTAATGTCTGTCTACCACAGCGCTCTAGAATGCTATAATGGCAGCACTAGTGTGAGGGCATGTAATATTGTTTAAATAAAACTGCTTTCAGAAAGCTACTACTTTACTGAAACATTAAAACAGTCATGACATTCACATACCTCACAAATTTCCATGTACGTGGAGGGCTGCTCTTTAAAGGGTTAGTTCACCAAAAAATGAAAATGGTCTTAATTTACTTTCCCACATGTTGTTCCAAACTCTGCTAATTTCTGGAACACAAATAAATATATTTAATATTCTCTTAATTTTTATCCTCCATTGCAAGTCTGGGAGTCCAATATTTTCTTCTGAACAGACATGTTCGCTATCATATAATTTAAGATTTATATAAATATTGGCATGGATTACTTCTACAATAACTCTGTATTTTTGAAGCTTGAAAAATACTGATTATCTAGACTCTCAATGGATTAACAAAAAATTATGAGAGAAAATTAAAAATATATTCATTTGTGTTCTAAAGACAGACAAAAGTCTTATAGGTTTAGAATGACATGAGGGCAAGTAAATTATTTTTTGTGTGAACTATTCCTTTATGAAAGGAAGACCAAGAATGATGACTCTCCAAATCAGACAACTCCAAAGTTGGTTTGTGTTCTACAATGAATAAACAGACATCAATGGTTTACATAAAATATGAACATGTAATCACACTGTTGTTGCAACAAAATGTGAAGTAAACAGGCAGGAGACAACAGAAACATTTATTTTCTAAAAATAACTTGCATCAATCTCAAAAGAATGATGCTCTCCTAGGTCTCTGGCTTTCAACATCTACAAAAAACAAACATTATTTTACACTTAGTAAAAAAAAATTGATAACATGGAATTATGAAGTTTACTTGCCTTAAAACCGTCTTTCCCTCTCTTCTGAAGAAGCTGAGGAAATCGCCTCCTCACACACGCAGTCTTCTGTGTCCTTAACTCCCAGCGCGGGCACAATGAAGACACAAGCTCAACAAGTCTGAAATATTACATACAAAACATTACTTTTAACAATCATCAGCCTCAAAATAATTATGCTAGTCTTTATTACATAACGCCGTTTCCTTTAGGAAACTACATTGAGCTTAACCGCAAAAAATAAGATAACGAATTAACACAATAACCGTCCATTAACACCTCAAAAAGTGCAGATATTGTAAAATATTATGTAAATATGACATAAGACACTCACGGACGTTATATTAAAAGTATCTCTTCCGTTCAGTAAAAGAAGCCGTTAAGGCCTCCGTTTCTGAGGCGAAAACCGCGTCCGTGTATTTTTCAATATAAACTCTTTTCGGACTATTTCCGCCTTCCATAAAACCTCAAAATACTCCCGGACACAAACAATGAATGATGACTTTACACTTTTAATCTTTACTTACCATAACGTCTTTCACTCGCTTCTCGTTTCTTTCAGCCTGAGAAAATGGCGGCTTCTCGCACTGGTGTCGTCCGATGTTGACGTGACGTGCGTGCTCTCTTTCGGGTCCGCGTTCCCAACCCAGCGCCACTGGGTTATGATGAAGACTAATTTTCAACCCAAAATTGGATTAAAATAACCCAACGTCCTTACCCAGCGGTCTCAACCCAGCATTTGGGTTGAAAAAATAACCCAGCGTTTTTTAGAGTATAGGGCAAAATTGGATGTATATTATTAAAACAAAAAGTGTAGTGATTGTCTTTTTCCATTCAAGTGCTTTGAGCATTTTATGTCAGAAAATAGCAACAGGGTATTATGGTTGCTGAGTGAGGCCATTTGGCCACTGCTGAGCGCCCTAGTACTGCAATTTGACACTTTCTTTTACTATTTCATTGCAGATAATGCTAATTTAGATATCTGGCACAGAGCTAACATTAACTTTGGTCACGTCAACACTGTGGGAGTGACAATCACATTTAAATGCAGGGACTTTTGTTCTTGTGTACAAAATAAATCCTGTAGTGACTGACATAATTTGGGGTCTCAACTCTCGACATTGTAAACAACAAACACAGATGCCGGCAGTTTGGTGTTATCTTTCTGACCAAAACACCATTAGCGACTGGAGACATATAACGTCTGGCAATTATTAGTAAACTGCAGTCGGCAGAAGCGACGTGTTTTGTTTATCTCATTACCACAGGGCTGGTGGGAGCAACTACGGTGCAGAAAGACAGACTGGTGTCAAAATATGCGAATAAGTCAAGACACCTACCACCGATTCTGTGATTTGCCAGTACCTCCTCCTGGAGAAGAGAGACACATCTCGATTCCTAATTAGGCCGGTGTCATAAAAGATTATGTCATTTACTCTCCCTCATGTCGTTCCAAACTATATGACTTTCTTTCTTTCTGTGGAACATAGAAGGAGATGCTTTGAAGAATGCACTGGTCGTTTTTCACATGAAGAGGTCTTATGAAATCATATGATACTTTTGTGTGAGGAGCTATTCATTGAAAATCTTAATGTCAGATTTGCCAGATTTTTTCAATGAATAGTTGATCTATTTCACAAAAGCGGCACTCAAAAATGGACACAATGAACAGATTTATGCTGATTCTAAGCAATTTTATTGAAAACATAAAAAAAAGAGATTATTTAAATAAAATCAATTGATTTTGAAGATGATCATTTAAATAAATAATTATTCAAATAAATAATCTTAACTGTGCCTAACCTGTTTCATTTATGTATTACTGGCAAATAGGCATCAGATATTTATTATTTGTAACACTTTACAATAAGGTGTCATTTGTTAACATTAGTTAATGTATTAACTAACATGAACAAACAACGAGCAATGCATTCATTACACTATTTATTAATCTTTGTTAATGTTAGTTAATGAAAATACAGTTGTTCATTGTTTATTCATGTTAGTTCACAGTGCATTAAATAATGTTAACAAACACAACTTGTGATTTTAATAATGCATTATTAAATGCTGAAATTAACATTAACTAAGATTAATAAATGCTGTAGAAGTATTGTTCATTCTTAGTTCATGTTTACTAATGTTGTTAACTAATGTTAACTAATGAACCTTATTGTAAAGTGTTACCCATTATTTTATGTTAAAACGGTGTGAATGGATGAAAATTATATATGCAGTTAAAATCTTAAATGTAGGCGTAACTATTTTTGAGTTTTTACAGAACATAAATGTTCTAATTACAACAATAAAAACAGTATTTAGTTGCAGTGTGTATGTCGTAGCCTATATAAATAAAATGTGCAACTCTCTCACTCTGAATTACTGTGAATATCATCTGAATGAGAGTTTCATCATGGAAGCACCAATCACATGCATTACAAAGCTAAAGAGCAATTTCTCAAACGATCAAATGACATGTAAAAGACCAAGTATATTTTCTTAAAAGTATCTCATTTATTATATTTGTATCATTTGTCTGGTTATCTGTGGTTTGACTGTGGATGCCTCAGTTTCTTCGAGCATCAAGGTCTCTAGAGTGTCTCTGTCTTTGAACTTTGACCTCTGTGTTTCTGTATCACAGTATAAAAGGAGGTTTGGTGCTTTTGTGCCTGGAGGCTTTTGTGAATTTCACAGCATGTGATGGAGTAGCATGAACGGCTCTGTTTGACCTTGACCTCTCATTATGTAAGGTGAGCATCATCTATGATAATGTGTTATTCGGTGCAACAGGATCTTTTACACACACACACACACACACACACACACACACACACACACACACACACACACACGTACATTACCCTTGTGGAGTATTGCTCCAATGCTGTATTTCACTGCACTATTTATTCAAATCTATCTATATCTATCTATCTATCTATCTATCTATCTATCTATCTATCTAGACATCTAGACATTTAGACATCTAGACATATAAATATGCACTTAAAAGGACAATTTATTTATCAAAAAGTAAAAAAAATGTCACATACTGCTCAATATCTGAGCGATCATAAAGTTGGTCTGACATAAACTGCATCATTGTACATAATCCTATGAATCTTATCCTAAGGTAAATGTGTGGCTCATGAATATGAATTAGATCACGTGATGTGCACCCCACTGATTTGCTGAAATCGAATCAGTTTTAATTAGGTTACGTGACCGGATGGACCAGGAAGGTTTCCTAGCAACATCAGAATGACCTAATTATTATTCAGTATTATTACCCAAGAAATTGGCATGTAATGACATCACAACTAACCAGTCACCTCATAAACTGCTTTACTGACTGCTTTTTACAAGTGTGTTGTTTATAAGACATACGAAATGAATGGAAGAATAATCAGCAAAAGAATGATTATCTGTAAACCAAAAACAAATCACAGCTTTCAAAGCTGGATTCATGTGTACAATTTTCATCTAAAAACATGTGCGGCAACAATTTGATTAGCTGTGTCACATCTTCATTTGATTGAATTTAGCCTAAAAGCACAAATGTGAGTGGTGGAGATTGACTGATTGTGACTATGCAAAACAGAGGTGTTTAAAATGGAGAGAAAGGAGAAAAATGCAAGAATGTCATACCTATCAGTAGTATTTCTAATAATTGCTACTAAGGTTTTACAATCTAATAGCGTCCTTTAGACGTCTGGGGTCCAAACACAAATCATGAATTCATCAGATGTGACAAATAATCCATAGAGATGCCACAGGCGCAACTCTGCAGTCATATGAATAATAACATATGAGTGCAGCATTAAATAATGCCTGAAAACCACTTACAAAAATATCTAGGTATTAAATTGCATACCCACTTGAGCAGTTAGTCTTCAGGACATGTTCACAAACTAAACTTGTTCAGCAGAGCCCCAGGATATAATATTTTCTTTATAATATGTCACATAGGTTATACATTATTGTGTCTAGTAATAACATGATACTCAAAATAACTTTTTATATTATGGTAGAGGTTAGTATAGGATTTATAATTACAAATAAATTCTAAGACGCGACACAAAGTATTCTGTAGTCTGAATATAGTGTGATGACGCATTTCAGTTATCATTTGCATCATAAATCCCGCAAAGTTTTTTAGATTTTAATTAAAAAACAAATAAATCTATAACACTATAATTAGTATTGTATTACCTTTGCATCAAATTGCAAAAAAACTAGTTAATGCTGCTGTGAGGGTGTTTCTAATACTAATTTCTGGGGTGGGATATAATATGAGTCAGCAAGTGAACAGTCAGATCTTGAGTTTCATTTTCATCTGTTGGAAGCAAGAAAAGTGGGCAAGAGAAAATGTCTGAGTGTGTCTGACAAGGGCCAAATAGTGATGGCTAGACGGCTGGGTCAGAGCATCTCCAAAATGCCAAGTCTCATGGTGTCCTGATATGCAGTGGTTAGTACAGATCAAGCGTAGTGCAAGGAAGGGCATCCGGTGAACCGGCGTCAGGGTCATGGGCACCCAAGACTCACTGATGCATGTAAGCTAGACCATCTAGTCCAATCACACAGAAGAGCTGCTGAGGTAAATTGCTGAAAAATGCTGGCCATGACTAAAAGGTGTCATAAAACACAGCGCATCATAATTTGTCTGCGTATGGGGCTGTGTAGACCGGTCAGAGTGCACATGATGACCCCTGTCCACTGCCAATAGTGCCAACCACAGGCATGTGAGTGTCAGAACTGGACTGTGGAGCAATGGAAGAAAGTCGCCTGGATTGATGAATCACGTTTTCTTTTAGATAGGTGGAGGCTGGGTACTGTGCATTGTATACCTGGAGAAGAGATGGTAGCAGGATGCACTATGGGAAGAAGGCACTCAATCACCGTTTACGGATGCCATAGCGTTAAGAAACTCCCTACCGTTAAGAAACGTGTGCATTGTTTTACTTACTTGTTTTTGACATATCCGACAGAACTACAAACTTTCCAGTGATGACTGTGAGAAAGGAATATTCACTGGACGAGCTCGCGCATTTGCGCCGGCGCGCACGCAATCCACACAGCGCTTTGCTTTTCAGCTCGCGCACATCAGCTATAAAGGCGTTAATACTGAATGTTTAACATCATTCATTGAATACATCTGCTTCGTAGACATCCTTAATCTCTAATAACTCAATTCTGCTTCCTGTTATTCTGTTGTGTGTTTCTTTGTCTGAATATGGCACTTATCACATGCTGTGTGGCATCGGCGTTTGGTATCGGGGCATTTTAACGAGTACGAGTACGAGTACATGAGCTCAGTTTCGGGCCCGATACTGATACCAGTATCGGTATCGGTGCATCCCTAATGTAAACCCATATTTATCAATCCAAAATCATTCTTTGAGTCTGAAAAGATGTCAGGAGATGAATCACACATGGCTTTGTCATATAAGTGATGTGAGGATGTCAGAATTTGAAAAGGATTCTTGCCTTTAATGTTTGATTTTGATGTGTTATGAAATATTCTCCTTGTAGCACAGAAGCTGTCATTCAGTCTGAAGTGAAATCAGTGAAGTGCAGGTGTGTGGAGCAGAAGGGAGCGGACAACACTGCAGGTGTTTCTGCTTGCAAACCTCGTCCATAAACACAAATCACAGTTTGACTAAATTAACCAATAGACTGCTTTTGCATGCGCAGCCTCGCTCCGTACATGTTTTCGCGTTTGATCTCTCTGTCCGCCTCCGTGTGCGCGTGTGTCTGTGCGTGTGAATGTGAATTGTATTTGTGTGTGTTTCCTGGGACTGGAACTCTCTGGAGGGAATGCTGCAACTAGAGCAGAAATACAAGATGAAATGAGATCATTGGTCTGCTTTCTGATTGGCTGTCGAGACGAAGGCCGGTTCCAAAGCCAGTTCTTGCCTGATTCTCAATCTACAAACACGCCGCCACAGGGGAGTGCAGAGGGGTACAACAGAATGCCAAAGCGAGGAAGGGAAAGGATTTGGATTGATGTTTCATGTCTGGATATATAGTCACAGGGCTACAGAAGCATGAAGCCGGATGAATAACTTCACCTGTGCTGAAAAGTTGTGTTTAAAAATATATTTTCCTGAGTAGAAGGGCCCAGATCGCGTCTCAAACTAACTGATGTCTTCTCCCGGTGCCAGCTGATTGATCCGTGAGCCAGGCTCACAGGATGCACCATGGGCTTCTGAGGTCAGATCTGCTCTTCATAAGCATCGATTGGCAATTTCTGCCTTGAACTCTGGACTAACAAACCTCTATTACTTGTGTTCTTGTCAAAGAAAATAAAATAAAAATTTAAAGAAAAATAACAGGATTTCAGGGTTGAACAAGATTTCTCCTTTTGAATCAAGTACACATGGCTGGATAACTGAAAAAATAAATAAAATAAAAAATACAAAAAACAAAAGAAAGAGTAAAAATGATCTATTTATGGAAGCTTAATTGCATTAATTTTACAACTTAATTGCAACGTCTCTGTTAATTGTTAATTAATTAAGAGTTAATTGGCTTTTTCTCACAATTAAGAGTTTATATCTCACAATTACATTTTTTTTCCTCAGACTTGCAAGTTTTTATCTCACAATTGCAAGCTTTTTGCCCGTCGTCAATTATTCCTTACATATATATATATATATATATATATATATATATATATATATATATATGCTGGATATGGAAGCTTGCTATATATTATATATATAGCTGGATATGGATGCTTATTTTCTCCACAGAACAAATATATTTTTAAAAATACAACAGTATTGGTAACAGTAAGTTTAGTCAGAAATAACCTCAAATTTGCCTTATTTTCTGAACAGGTGGATGCTCTTTTCTCATCCAAGCTCTTCCAAAAATCAGATCAGCATTTCCTCAGCATTTCTGTAGGGGTTTTTTGACAAGGGAATTTGTGTCAAGGTTTATTTTGGTTTGTTAACATGGTTCATGTTCACAACAACAGCTTCAGTGGAGTCTCTCAATGGATTCTCAACAAGCAAAGTTGAGAAACAGTTGAAGTGAGAAGCGTTTCCCAAGGTGACCTTGAAACTTCCTATTGTCTCAGGTTTCTGACGCACTGATCTGTCATCAGACACCAAAAGGGACAGATCAATGAGTGTCAGAAGAAAACAGCACCCATCACTGACCTCCCCCCTGAGCCCTCGTATGAAGAACACATGGCACCATCAATCCTGTTGAACTGGAGCCGTCTTACTGGAACATACTGGCTGGCTGTTGCTTCTATAGAGGACTGTATATGGACAAATGCATTCACTTAGCTACTGAAATGGCTTTGCTTTTGATCAGAGGCTCAGCTTCAGAAGCCAAGAGAGCCTCATTCACAGCACAACTGATGCAAAGAGCTGCAATATATTTATATATACAGTGAACTCTGAAAGTCTGAGTCCACACTCACATATCAGAGATTTAAAACACAGATCTCAAAAAAAAATAATATTTTAGGATTTTGAGCATCCCATGTGTATATTTACAACTAGAACCCCTGAAGAGATGTGTGCTTGTATGAACTTATATATGAGTAAAAACTGTACTTGCAGATAATATTAATGAAATAAAAGGCCACTTTAGGGATCTTAAAGAGAGATACTTTCATGACTATTTTTCTTAACACACTTAAGTATGCTTTTAAAAAGTATGTATAATGTAAAAGTTTTAGTTTTGGTTGGAATAATGTTGGATCACGGGTGTCAAACATGAAGCCCAAAGGTGTCCAATCCAGCCCGCAGGATGATTTGAATGATAAATAAAACATTATTTTGAAAATTAAATAAAATTAAATTGAAAATTAAAGTGTATTCGCTACAATATTTTATATAACAAGTAGAACAAACTGTTTGGCATCAGCATCTCAAGCAGCACATAATTGATTGTGTGTCAAGTAACTTTGCAGAAACCAAACAAAACCACATCTTTCACTGCAGGATGAAGGCTATTAGAATGCAGTTACAATAAAATTCAAGATATGGAGGCAACAATACACTGTAGGAGTTCTTGTTTTTATATTTAAGTCACGATATAATTAAGTAATATCACTCGAGCAAAAGTGTTGTTTTCTAGAATATTAGCAAATTAATTGATTAATTAATTGAAAATTAATTGATTTTATACAAAAGTTCAACAAACAAGATGTTAGTATTAAGTTATTTACATTGTAGTCACAATGTTGTCTGTTTTTGCTCGGTTTCACCAACAAAAATATTTTAGAGTAGAAAATTTGTGCATCTCCGAGCAATGCTGTGTGTTTTGTTACTGAATGAATCTGTGTTTTTGAACAAATTATTTGAGATTCAATTGCCCATTTAAGACAGTCACTAGCTACGCTTCTAAACGAATCAGCCGTTTTAAACAAATCTTTTAAATGAATGAGTCAATGAATCACTCATTAAGACAGGGACTTAACCCACTGGTTTTAGTTTCATATTTATTCATGACAGGCTTAAATCAACCAAGGTACTATTTTAAAAAATACACACAATAAGACATGGTATAATATCATCCACAAAAAAAAAAAAAAAGTTGAGATAATATTGAATTGAATTTTTTTAAATATTGCATATTACGAACTTAACCTAGCACCAACAATTTCCCTAGTCTTCATGTAAATTATATTGTAGTTTGTATGGTTAATATTAATGTAACTGTGAGCAAACTAAGATGGTAATTTGGCTCGCACAAGGGTTTTCCGACACTCAACCTAAAATGAGTTTGACACCCTTCATTAAATGCTGAATTAAAAGATCACTGCCTAAATACTGACTTTGGGGGGTAGTTATAAAAGTGTAAAAACCATAAATAAGTGTGTTGAAGGCTGCTGGGTTGGATGTGGCTTGCAGGTCGTCTTTGAGAGGGTTGGCTTTTGATCATGAACAATATACGAAATGGTGACCTGCAGCTGGAGGAACAGAGGCATCGAGCGGCGGCAGGTGTTGAGTTGTTTAGCCCGACTACGTATACAGACTGATGATCTGAAAGAGCCGCTGCATTACAAACGCAGTAAAAAGTTTCAGGTACTCATGTTAGACCCACGTAGGCATTGACATTCATCTCTACACAAAAACAAAGTCACCTTCAGCAGGCTTTTCTTTGTTACTGTAGTAACAACAGTGTAGTGCGTTAAATATTTACTATGTCTGAGCTCGATTTAAATTCATTTTAACTCCCAATGCCCACGACACATAGCCAGAGCTTTGTTTTTGGTTGAGCCTGAGGCCAGAAAGCACTGATAATCAGGAGTTATTTTTATTTTGCCTTTGTTTAAGTCAATAAGCATGAATAGTGTATTTTAGAGTACGTCTTCTCAATTTTCTAATTCACTAAATCTAATTCACATCACTCTTATGCAAGAAAGAAGTGGCTTTATAAAGATGCTTTTTTCAGTGAAGTTATGAAACAAATGTCTTTCAGTCACCAAGGCCACGTCGTGCAGCCAGCTTGAGCTTGTGTTCATTTGGCATTTCTTGATGAGAAATCTGATGTAATATTGTTCTACATGCTGCGCATGCATACTTTTATATGCATTGAAAACTTGTGAGTTTACAAGAGAGTTTTATAGTATATTGTGTCTATGCAGTGAAATTCCCAAATTATTGCGGCATTATTTTATCATCTAATCAGTAACCAGTGGCAGTGTGACAATGACAAGCTCATTTTAGGGCAGATCACACTCGTTTGAGCAGCTTTGACAGTGTTGACATTAACAACAAGCGTTTTTGCATCAGCAGGCTTTGCGTCTTTGATGAGAGTCTGATGTTGGTGAAATGTCATGGCGGAGAGGCTTTAAACACGTGGAGGGCACAGGTCAAACGCAGAAGTGCTTCATCTGAGCACAAGAGCCTCAATCCTCGCGAGGATCCGTAATCCAGGTAATGTCCTTATCTGTCCCCGATCACTTCTGATTAGTTCTCATCTGGGAAATCACACAGCGGCCGGATTCCACATCCGGCAATCAGGATTAATGTCTTTTGGAATATCAAAATGGACTATGATACATTTAGCTGTGTGCTATTTGTGGAGATGAGCTCTTGTGACAGCTGACTGAAGCATGACACACAGCAGCTGTGACGAAAGCATGAAGACTATACAAATTCATACATTGTACAAGTTTTGATGTTTTTTTGTCACCTAATATCATCTACAGGTGATAATTTGTTTTATTTATATAATAATAATAAAATATGGTTTGCATGTTTTACTTTATTTCCATGGAAATGTCTATATTTTCATTACTGTGATGCATGAAAATCTCATTCTCATGACTGTAATGTGAAAAAAAATTGTATTCATACACTATGTTTGCATTTATTTCACACTCAAGAAATATTCAGGCATAAGATTTATGTATTTGAATTGCATTTGATATTTCAATCTATTTGGATTACAGTTTTAGCATGAACAAATTTTTCTGATACATATTTGTCAGGCATACATAAATGAAACAGATATTATTTCTGTAAAAGTATTAATAAACTGAGTCTGTTTTAAATGCACAATAACGAGGTTTCAATATTTATCATAAATAAATACAATTTGTTTCAATCTCATACATTTTACCTCAATATTGCTTGTTTAATAGCCATATTTTAACCATGTTCATACTTTTTAACTGAATACATTTAATTTCATTTTCACAATAAACAGATTTATGCTGATTCTAGGCATTTGAATAAATGCATTTTGAAAATATGATTATTTAAATAAAATAGTTTACATGCAAATAGTCAACAAACTGTCTTTTTTCAGAAATCTTACCTGTTTCTTACCCATTTCATATATACAGTATATATATATATATATATATATATATATATATTACAGTATATTTATTTATAATATTATTTTAATTTATATTGTTTTAAAAAGCGAATCTAATGATAATTACCCCTTGCCTATTACATTACACAATAAAATAGAAATAAAACATCTGGATGCAGTACTGTAATGATAATTTAGGGGAATCTGAGCTTAATTATCATGAAAATATCATGGTGCTAAAATAGGCTTAATTTCCATTTTTCATTTGCATTATTTGGTCTTGATTCTGCCATTAAAATGGACCTAGTCATGTGTTTGTGAGACCAGGGCCCGTATTCATGAAAAATCTTAGTGCTAAGAGTTGCTCCTAGTAACAAAATTCTAAGAAAATTCTTAGAAATGTGGGTGTTTCCTCTTAAATTTAAAGAAAAGATCCTAGTAAAGAAAAAAGTAATTCAGAAAGCATCTTAACCCTTAAAAGAGGTCTTAAGGTCCGAAATTGTTATGAGTACGTACGAGGACTTTTAAGAGGCTTAAGAGTTCCTTTAGCAGCGGAGATAATGGACGAAACATGAAGAAGGAGAAGAAATGTGTTGCACACAATGCATGACAGTGAGTTAATAAGACGCTACACATTAGATCGTGCAGGGATCATGTTTGTGACAGATCTTATTAAAGACATGTTAACATCCCTGACACTGCGCAGAAATGCCATAGCACCAGAAATGGATGTAATCACTACATTAACTACATTAACATATTTGGCAACTGGAAAAATGCAGCAGCGATGATTTGGGTCTGTTACAGCACTTTCCGAACCTTATTGTGTCGCTGTTCATTTCCTATAAAATACGTTAAGTATGACAGCATGGTAAATAAAGAATATAATGTGTGTGTGTGTGTGCGCGCGAGAGAGAGAGAGTACGGTAAAACAGGAAAAATTACGCTTGTAATTTCAAAGTGAAGGCTTATAATAAACCCTACTCTTAAAAGCGCTCTTACTTCCTTCTTGGACAACCAACCAATCACAGTCTTCAAAAGACTGTGTCATAGCTAGCAACGGGGTCAGCCCCGCCTCCTCACTAAGATAAAAGTTTTTGTCTTTTCCTCGCTCAGAGTTGCTCTCAGATTGGTCCTGAATCACTTTTAAGCTAAGACTCCTAGCTAGAAATGTTTAAGCTAAATTAGGAGCTCTCTGAGAGGATTCTTAGAATCTTTATGAATACGGGCCCAGAACTGTTATATATCCGCACTAAATCTAAATTGGGTTAACTTGATGTTCTGAGGGTGAATTGAACATGAAACAGAATAGTAACCACACAAGCTGTTTTAAACAGAACACCTAGGTAAGCAACAAACTTCAAAAACATAAAGGAAAATAAAAAAGCAAAGATGACGTTTGTGGAGATGCTGGTTACCGAAGAAGGGATGAGCAAGAGCTGTGAAGAAGGGCTTGTGCGGAAGGGAGGATATGACATTCAGGTTTCATAATTTAATGAGAGTTGTTGAGCTGAAAGGGCTTTTGTGAGCAGTTTTCCATGGAACAGGATTGTTGAGCGGAGACTCGTGTGCCTGGAAGAGGTCATTCTCCTGTTCCACATTCTCTCTGACTGTAATTACAGAGAAACACATGTTAGCTGGCCAGATCTTTGTCTGAGGGCAGAACCGAAACTGTGGCATTTTAATTTGCCCCCACAACTGTGAAACTTGCCCTTTTCCAAATGGATACAGAACTGTGTGTGCTAATTACTAGTTCATACTCGGCAACTCTCAGCTTCAACACAACCTCCAGGCAACAGCGAGAACTTGTGCTCCTCCTCCGTGCTGTAAAGTCCCGCTTAGGGAATGCATAATGAAGGGAAATTATAATTAAAACCATGGCCATGATTTTTACAGCGTTTGAAATAAGACTGTGGTTTCATATTTTTAACCTCACCATATGTGCCCAGTATCATATTTTATTTAGCATTATTTTAATCACTGATGAAGTACCAAATATGCTGTGTGCTTTGTGGTTTAGATTAATAGCAGATAATAAATTGTTCAATGGCATCAGAGAGAGTTTTTTTTTGTTAAGTATTTATTCAATAGACCCTTGTGAAAAAGAAATAGACTTTTGCATACTTTTAAAAACAGTACTTGTTACAGAAAAAATATATTTTTAAAGAATATGGTTAAGTGTGAACTGAATGCAATGTTTTCGGACACTTGTTTACATTAAATTGCATGTTATTTGCATTTGCATTAAATTAAAATGTATTATAGTTTAAATGTATATTAAAGGTATGGTTCACCCAAAAATTACAATTACCAAATGATTTACTCACCCTCAAGCCAGGTGTATATGACGTTCTTCTTTCAGACGAATACAATCAGAGTTATATTAAAACATGTCCTGGCTCTTCCAAGCTTTATAATAGCAGTGAATGGTGGCAGAGCTTTTGAAGACCAAAAAAGTGCATCCATCCATCATGAAAAGTGCTCCACACGACTCCGGGTTTTTTTTCGGGTGGAAACCCTCCCCCCGGTGAACTATTTTTGGATGAACTATTCCTTTAGATGCAATTAGATAAACTTTAGAGTGCTTTTTGGACACTAAAGTAAGACTTAAGTACATTTATGGTAAAACAAAATATACACTGTAAAAAATATTTTTTGAAGTTAACAATTAAGAACAAACAAACAGACAGATTATTGGAGAAAGTTTGGCAAGAAAATACCTTTCCAGTCTTTACAACATTTCCAGTTTAATTCAATGTTACTTGTAGTTTCTTTGTAATTAAGTGTGAAATTTACTAGCATTTTCCGAGTGAAAACTGTTTCTACACCATTTTTCAGTGTACTTTAATGTCAATTATATTGCAACTTGTATGTCATGTATTTAAATATATCTGTAATTACAATTAAAATATAGCAACTTTATAATATTAAATTAAATACTTTTTATTTTTTTAAACAGTCATAAATTGTCTCTCTTTATGTACACTTAATGTCACCTTTCATTTCATTAATATTGTATTTTCTAAAAGTACAGTTTAAAAAATGCTTTTAAGATTTGAAGTACAGTACAAGTGCATATTCCATACAATTAAGCACTTTCAATAAGTATAAACCTGATGTTTCTTCTTTAATTCACTGGCCAGTATTTGCACAGTTTGAGAAACTCTCAAGATCTCTTCTGAAGCACTAAAGGAGACACTTCTCAGTAATGTGTGATTAATGGGGTGGTTTACTCGGGAGAAATTTCTGAGATTAATGAGACGCAAGCATTAATAAGATTCTCCATTTAACATCTTTTACGGGAGAAAAACTGAGATAATATAAAGCATCTCATTTGTGATGTTTCTTTCCTATGGGGCGGCTGCAGCTGAACCCAACAATAGCGCTGTCAGATACTCACAATGCTTCATCAGTATCTTCCTCCTGTCATTTGTTTTTTATTGTATGTGTAATTCTGCCATAGTTAAAGCACTAAAGCAATTACAATGTGACGCCTTGGGAAAAGGAAATCCATGAATTAACGCCAGTGACAACCCCGACAGTGCAAATTAAAACAGAGAGCCCTGGAAAAGCACGACCTACATTGCTCTGCTCATAATCCGCAGATTTTTTCATTTCCACCTGGCGTCTTGCCAGGATGAGGATTTTGCAGCTGTTGGAAGCAATTTGATCCAAAACAGAGGACCGGAAAAAAATGCCATTTATGTCTATTCAAGCCTTCTGTGGACGCAAACAAAACAGCACAGCATCTCACTTCCATTATGAGAAGAAAATCAACACAATGCCTTCCCAGAAAACCCATCTTCTGTGTGATCTGAGAAGCGATGCGTCAGATAACAAGCAGAGTCTAGACATGTCCAGAATAGAGACATGCTCACAAGACAATTTCATTACAGGTCATTCCAGTTAGATTTCACTCTGTCAGACTTTGTACGTTGCAAAGCACACTCATTCACTAAGAGTTCAAGGACATCAGAGGTGCAACATAGAAAGGGTTTGAACCCACAACCTACTGTATGAGGTTTTATCCACAACACCTACAGCTGTGCCAAATGTCAAAGAGACGTGGCAGTTTGAGACCAGGCACGTGACTTTAGGACAAAAACCTGGAAAGTTATAAGAAGGTTTATCTGTTTTTTTAAAATGTATTTCTAAAGATAAATGGACTTCACAAGTCTCAATAAAATTATTGCAGGGCTTTCAAAGTCTTCTATTGCAGAGGAAAGACATTAGGGGGAAAAGAAGATACAGCCGGGCAGCATCTAGCTTTGAATAGACACTGCTTTTCTATTATAATGAATTGAATGGAATATCGCATTAATGTGTCCATTTGACCTTGTTAGTGTTCAACCATATCGCCCTAGTTTCAACCTCTACTCATAACGGTAAAAGAACGAGTAGACAATTAATTATGAGCTCAGACTGACAGGTTAAGAGCATGGATTTTTTTGTTCCATTTCTAAAACAAATGGAAATGATGAGACCAATGATTCATTAGTAGATTTGTTCATTTCTGGCTAAGCCACATAAAGTGTTCTATGTTTGTAGGCACTTATTTGGTTTGAGGACGAAAAAGTTGATTTATTTTAAACAAATACCTGTTATAATCATTTTCAGATAACTTTGGTTTAGGTATAAAAAGGGGATAAACATACATTACCTTTTAAAAGTTTGAGGCCATTGACAATTTTCTTTAAAAGAAATTAATACTTTTATTCAGCAAGGATGCATTAAATCAATTGTGTAAGAAAAAACATTTATAATCTTACAAAAATTCTATTTCAAATAATTGCTGTCTTTTGAACGTTCAATTGAAAAATTTAACGGGTTAAATATTATTATTATTTTTAAAATATTTGTATATTAATATAAAAATATTAAGCAGCACAACTGTTTTCAACACTGATGATTTTAAGAAAAGTTTCTTATCATATCCTCATATTAGACAAATTTCTGAAGCATGCGACACTGAAGACTGGAGTAATGATGCTGAAAATTCAGCTTTGCTCTCATAGGAATAAATTACATTTGAAAAATTACAGTTTTAAATTGAAACACTATTTCAAGATATTACTGTTTTTCAAACAAATGGAGTATTGCTGAGTATAAAAGATTTATTTCAACACAAATCTCAATCAAAAAATCTTACCAACCCCAAACTTTTGAAAAGTAGTGTAAATTGTGTCTATGTTAGACAAAAATGATAAAATCATTTAATGCCCGATATGAGATTATTATTTTTTTGGAGGTTTAATATGCATTTAATATTGTTGGCTATTTCAAAAATTATTAAAATAAGTTTATAGAGAGGACACTGCAGATAAACAGAAATCCTGTTTCCCTAACGAAGATGTGAACTCTAAAGAAACTGTGCAGCAACTGTAAAAGACTCAAATATTCCCCAAGGCACAACTCTGACGTGTGCTTTTCAGAATCATTTATTGGGTGAAGAAGGACATTCAACCGTTCCTCCATGCTGAACAACATCCCCAGGTTGCTCTGTATACGAGGAATGAGAGAGTTCACATTAAACCCATTTTTTTTGGTCTATTATTTTCCTCGCTCTTGCCATTTCATGCCTTGGTCTTACATTAGGTGTTGAATCCTTGAAAAACCCAGAAAGCACAGTCGGTGCTCAGAAAAGGCCATTCATTTTGGACAAAAATATCATGTTACATTCTGAACAAAATCAGGTCAGATTATAAACAAGTAAACATTTTGCCCTAATGCTGCCTTCAAATCCAAAATGTATAATCATAATTATGATTTGGTCAGAATAACATGGATGCATAGCTTCCACCATGATTCTTTAATTCCCAAATTCAGAGGTTCCCATTGGTCGCTACGACATTGTCGTTTAACATATGATTTCAACAGGACCTGAAAGCAGCATAACAGATCAAAATGCATTTACATACGAGATTTTTGTTCCTCTAGGTACATTTATGACACAAAATAGCAGTAGATTACATTCAAATGAAAGAAGCTGAGTATTCAAGAGAGTTTGATCTCATTCCAGTGCATTTCGGTAGAGCGGTAGAGCTCTTGTAGCCCAAATACAAACACGTGTCAACAAGGGAAACACACTAATGCATTATTAGTGTCTATTGTGTAAGAACGCTGCACCACAGTGAATTTCACAGACTTTGATCTGGCCTTTGTGCACAACAAGTTGAAAGATGAAATGAAAACATCCATGTAATACAGCGAGACGGAATGAGAGCGACAGGCCCAGCGGTGCATTTAGACGTGAAAACACAGAAACGATGCCGAGGACCACATTTACATAAAGTGTCCCATATATATATATATTGCACTGCTCTGCTTCAACACAAATGTACGGTTTGAAGTCATCTAAAGAGATCAAGCACAAATAAAATCAGAAAGCACACAAGTGAATCTCACGAAAACATCTCCAGGTCTGTTTTTTAGGACCACTACTTCTTTTTTTTGTTCTTTTGTGACATTATTTTTATGATAATAAGCAAATTTCCCATTTTCAGTTTTTTTTGGAGTTCCCAGAGTTGATTCTCATTATTGTAATTACTGTAATACTGTCTTTATTTCAAGAAAATTACAGTAAAATAATATTTACGTAAAAAAAGCAATGAAGGCAGTACTACACATACTAGCATAAACACTTCACAAAAAAATAAAAAATACAAAAAAAAAAAATATATATATATATAAATATATTGCATTACGCTAATGAGAATCTATTGGAAATGTGCTTAATTTTAATTAAAATAATATTACAGTGAAAAAATGGGATTAGAAATAGGCTTCATTTTCTTATGCAAAATATATTTTCTCTTTTTTTTCCCTTTTGATTTTGGAGGGAAATATGACCTTGACAGGTTTCGTGAGATTCACCCATTAGTAGCATCAAACTGTCAGATAAATCAAACTTCCTGACGTTGCACTTAAACAAGTGCAAATGCTGTCAACCTCATAGTGCCTATCAGTATTTCAGTTTCATCTCAACGAAAAATATATACTTTTTATTTTCAATGAAGCATTATTAAAAAAGTATAGCACACATTCCCAGTCGAGTTCTCACAGTTAATCTCATAACGCCATGATCTGTTCATGTCAAAATCCTTCATAAACGTTTCAAAGACACCACAATCTGGGATTCACAAACTGAATGAAATCAAACTAGCTTGACGAGGTGAACCACTGCAGCCAGACCTTCTCCAGGGAGCTTCAGAGAGCTGCAGGGCAGTCCTTGGCAGCTTTGCTACTTTAAGGTTTCTGGATGTCAGATCTGCTCCAGACCGCAGCTGGTGAGGGACAGCGATATTAAAGAAGATGTTTTAAAATGCGAATATTCCCTCCACTAATCTCTGGATCACAGACATAAAGACACTTCTGTCTGAATGCCTCTCCATATGTGCAACGTCACAGTCTAGCTCATTCATTAATTTTTAATAAAGCTTATGTTGAAACTATGCAATACATTTTTTTCAGTGGTTTGAAGGGCATCAGCCTATACACAACATGACAAAGCTCAAAGCGAAAATGGCAAAAAAATCCATCTTTTACTGCAGTTCTTAAAATACCCATGAGTTTGTGGAAAGAAGATGTTTTTGAAGGACGCAACACAGAGAAAAGCATATATAATATCAACAAGAAAGTTTTGCTTCAGCCAGAGCCGCAAATACTCTATTTTGACCTTGAATGTACAGGCAGATTGTTTTTTTTTATTTTTCTAATTAATCACAGTCATTTTAGTTATTGGTCAGGCTGACAGCAAAGTCTCAACAAACATAAAGCAGAATAGAGGATGAAATAATCCTTCATGTGAAAACATGTAAACGTGTGTTTCTTTTGAACCGTCTTTGTAAGTTCCCAGAGCAGTATTGGGACGTGGGTTACCTCTACAAAGAGAATGCTTCCAAATTGACAGACGTGTCCTTAGGAATCAAAGAGACGGTCTTCACAAATCTCCAGTGCTGCTTTTGTGGCACCGCCAAATACCTCCACGTTGGCATCGACCCACGGCACCACGTTGCCAGGCATGTAGGCTGAGCAGTTGGCCATAGCAGAGATGTCTATAGGACGAAGGACTCTGTCCCACATGTTGAAGTGGCTTAACTCTCCTACGAAGGCTTGAGTGGCATCAAATCTTCCACCTACGATGTCCTATGGAATAACAGCACACGTCACTAAACTATGTATACAGTAAAAACAGTAATACTATGAAGTATCATTACAATTTTAATGAACTATTTTCTATTTGAATATATTTAAAAATTGTATTTATTCCTGTGATGAAAAGCTGAATTTTCAGCATCAGTTGCTCCAGTCTTCAGTGTCACCATTATAAGTATTCACTTTTGATCAATGTAATGCATCCTAGTTGAATAAAAATACCAATATATTTAAAATAAATCTTAACCCCAAACTTTTGAATAGCAGTGCTAACAGACATCCTGTTGTTTATCTGTGAAACGTTTTATATGCCAGTTTTTGGATGGACTTTATTTTACAGTAAGTCTATTTACAATGTACTTACCTAAGAAAGTACTGGGTAATAACTACATGGGTTAAGTTTAGGTTTAGGGGTAGGTTCAGAGTAAGAATCTAGTTATTACCAAGTTATTGTAATCACTATAATAGGTACGGGTTACACTTTATTTTAAGGTGTCCTTATTACAATTTAAGTACTGAGTAATATTAACTAACTACATGTACTTACTATATGGTTAGGGTTAGGATTATGGTTTGGCTTAGGGTTACTTTCATGTAATTATGCATAATTTATTGTTATTATAAAAGTAAGTACATGTAACGTGTAACAAGCACACCTTAAAATAAAGTACATAGTACATAGTATGTGGAACAGGACTGTAAAATAAAGTGCTACCCATTTGATTTATTTAATTGTTCTTTTCATTTCATTGCTTTCATATCTTTAGAGCATTGATTTAGAGCACTGCAAATTTAGAACACTGTATCTAAAGTCATACACATTCAAACAGAAACCATTGTGTTTTTGTGTGTCCTGTCACAAGGGCAGCATTTTTAATTTGATCATAGTCCTATGTTGAACCCTTAGAAACCAAGATCCTCCTAATTTCACTTTCAGGAAACGTTTATTAATCAACTAATTGTTCAGGCAACGTACAAACTGTATTACCAGCTGATTTTGAAAATACAGTATGCAGCTTTACACATTTCTAAAATCTTTGACTATCAGTGTTTTTAAAAACTCAGCAAACTGGGACTCTGCTCTGATCCAAACTCTAATGAGCTGCCTTGCTGTCTGCTACAGTATGTAACCTTCTAATGCTAACTGATGGAAGCTCACAGGAGACTACACTAAAATCCTCTGCATGGGAAATTCTGCTGAGACCTGAAGTTAGTTAATCTGTCTATATACTTTGTAGCTAGCTGGCTGAATAAAAACACATTCGGTGTAATTCTACAGACAGCTGATATTCCTTTAATGCCAGTCAGCCCAACATCAGCCAAATCCATGGGTTTAGCCTGCCGGGAAAGGAAGCCAAGTTGATATGACCCAGTTTTGGTTGATAATCATTCATAATCAGTAACCCAGTGGTGCTGGGTTGGGAATGTGGCATGAATGAGATCACGCATATCATGCAAGTTCAAACGGTTCTTTGAGTGTTGAGACCACTTCGTCTCAACTTTTTGTCGCAATCACGAGAGGAATATTTTTGTTAAATATAAGAAAACTAACTGTAGCAGAGAAAATAGAGGATTTTGAAACTGCCTGAAATAAGGAACGCAGGGTTTTGTCTGATTTTTTTTTTCTTGCGTTAAAACAAGTTGAGTAGTGACCAGGAACTGAAACAGCCAGAATGGTGCTTGAGAGGAGAGATTAAAAAGGCTTTAAATGCAGATAGTAAGATCTTGTTGATTTACATAGCATTTTCCTTTTTTCTAAATTTCAGTGTTTATTACAGGTTTTCAGTCTGTGCGTTTCTTGGCGGCACTCAACACATTATGCTTTGGCCATAGTGGGTCTATTTTTGTTGGCAGTGAATAAAAAATATACAAAATAACTGCATTTTTTAGAGTTTATAGCTTAACTAGTAGAGTATGAGAATAGTAATGCCAAGGACGTAGGTTCAATCCTCAGGGAACTGATTAAAATTCATACCCTGCATGCACTGCCAAAAGCAGTAAAAGCATTACTAATGAAGTTGAGGAATTCTGTGATGTTTTGTCATATTAGTTCTAAAACAATCCATTTGTTTAATAAAATTGCAGAAATGTGTATGATAATATCAAGATATCAAACATCAAAATGAACTTTGCATATAAGACAACTGTCAATCCTTCCGAGCAATGCAGTAAAATGAAGGTTCTTTGTTGGCACTGATGGCTCCATGAAGAACCACCTTTATTTTAAAGATTATTTTAAATAAATATGTAGCTTACAACACAATATTAATTTTTAAGAGAGTTCCAATTTTAATGCGCAACAGGAATGGCCCAGGGGTTTAAAAGACTATTAATATTCAGCAGGATTATTGCTTTAACTGCACTGACACAATCAGATGAGAACAAAATTTGAATGCAACTGACACTAACTTTGCAACATCGACACTTATTGAACTGAATTGAATCAACACTGAACTGAATAATGAGCTGAATAATGACACTATTATCTTCTGTAGAGCTGCTTTACAGCTGAAATGGAATTTGTTTCATAATTGATGAATTGCACAACATTAACCCTGTTATATTTTCCTGCTTATTAATATGTAGCTGCTTTGAAACAATCTGTATTTTATAAATGGCTATATAAATAAACGTGACTTGACTTGACCCAGCTAACAGTTATTATTCTATCACTTCTCGCAATTTAGGTCACAGATTGTGCTTTTTCATGCACCGTTAAGCAGTATGAATGCGCTCAATGATCAAAGTAGCTCAGTGTAGGTGACCAGCAGATTATGTGTCACGTGGATTTTGTGTGCTTGCTATCTGTGTCACATGTAACATTTTTCTCAAGATGTCCCTGAGCTCTCAAGTGCTGCTGAGAGGTGACGTCTTCTCATCATCGCGTGTGAAGACTTATTATTATCGTTGTATGTCTTCCTCGTGAGGGATCAGCTCTTTTACGTCCTCTCTCTCACCCTCATGTGCTCACCTGTTCTTGGCCCAGGATAATGACTCCTCCAGGTTTAATTGGGTGCCAGGGGGCCAAGTTCTCTCCAGTCCCTAGTCTCTCTCCATCCTGATAGGCCTCCCAGAAGCCATCTCTGGTTGTCCAGGTGATGCAGATGTGATGCCAGCGTCCGTCACTCACGGAGAGAGGAAGCTGAGCTACCTGTGACAGAAAGGACCAAACTGTAGAGGGTTATTACTGTGGAAACTGATGCTAAAAAGTGGATATTTAAGAAGAAGTAACTGCTTTCACAGTAATTATTCAGGAGATGTATGCTGGTTTCCTCAATTGTGTCCCTACAGACATAATCCTGAAATGCCTGACTGTAACTCACTTCCCATCAAAGAATATAACTAGATTTGCTGAAGAAAAAGTGTGAGTGTGTTATCGCTGTCACAATGCTAAGGAGTTTTGAGCTGCTATGTGGTTCTGGGTGGTTGGCCAAGTCAAAAGAGTCCAGCCTCGATCCCTAGATATAACTCAAGTTCTTCCTTACATGCAAGTCTATGAGTCTGATTGCTTCGAACTATAATATCACACCTCTGCTCAACAAGCTGCACAATTTGAGGTGACATTCATGTCCGTAGCACAACAGGGTGTTACGTACCAAATTTAATACTCAAGAGAGGGGTTTGTTCAGATTGCTAACCATAAGTGAAAGAAACAGTTTTTCAGCAATGTTTCACTTGCGAAATACAGTTATTTCAATCGTAATCCATATGATTTGGAATGTTATGCAAGGATTCAAAATTTCGACATACAGATTTTGCAATGTTAGTTTTTTGCAGATTTTGCATAACTGTTATTTGTCCATAATCCATAATAAAGCTTCCTCCAGTTAAAAAAATAAAATAAAAATCCCCTGTTGTCCTCTGACATCAAAATCCCTCAACATGTTTGCTTTTAATATAGTTTTGGACAGTTTTTGCTTGTACACAGTGATTGATCTGTGCATATTTCTCTCCTGATTCAGACGAGATGACTTTTTCACTGGAGAAAGCAATATTATGGATTATGGACTCGTATTTTGGCCAGAAGCAGTGGTTTGAAGTTAAAACATCTTAATGATGGATTTGTTTCTTACGAACACATAGTTTTTCACTTCACATGACATTAATTGATGGACTGGAGTGGTGTGGATTACTTGTGGATTATTGTGATGTTTTTACGACACCCATTCACTGTAGAGGACACATTGGTGAGCAAGTGATGAAATGCAAAATTTTCTCAAATTTAGTACATTTTCAGGAAATCTTCATTTTAGGTTGAACTATTCCTGAGTACACTTTGTTCCATTGACTTCTATTCATACAAATGCAATTGGGGGAGATAGGCAACACAAGCTTATATGAATTTTGCTGCGTTACAAAGTTTAAGTTCAGTGAACTCTGACCTTCAAATTAATTTTACATAGTCTTCACACATCATCATGTGACCTCTTAGGGTTTGAATTACAGCGTTGCAGTAAAGTGGAGTAGATTGCATATTTTTACATTTTCAACTGTGTTATGTTTGACATCATATTATGACTGCTGCAATGTCTGTAGAAATTTTGCTTGCTCAGCGTCTAGTGTGCAGCTTAAGGGAGGATATAAAGTGTCTCGATTAATCATCATAACATAAACTGCCATCTATAAAGTTACATCTGACGCCCCACATACTTTAAAATAGTTTATATAGTTAATCTCCAAGCTAGACGCACATTGAGTTTGACAGCTACTGCACCTTGAGACTAGGCCTTTAATGCACTTAAGTTGAGCAGTATGCAGAAAGTATGAAAACACAACATTCAGACAGAAGTAACGAAGCACTGAGGTGTGATGCATTCACTGGAGTGGGAAAAAGCACTGAAGACACACTCGACAGGTAATCACATTCAGCATGGCAGCTTCTCTCTCGATCCTCGTCACTTTCTTGTTCTTTCCAGCTTGATGTACACACTCTCTCACACACACACACACACACACACACACGCGCGTACACGCACACACTGTACATGTATAATGCATGTTGTGCAGGGCTGCGGGGCAAGATGCCTCTCTCAATAAGCAAGATGCCAAACTGACACTTCCTGAGAGAGGTATCAGGGGAATTAGCAGGGCAGCAGAGCTCATTCGTTCTTTTCCCATCTCTCGCTCTCTCAAGACCCTCAGGTTACACTCAACAAAAACCAGTGATGGTGCAATCTCCTCCACAATGATCCAGAGATACAGCATCCATGGTTACTGAGACATGCTAACCTCATTTACGGATGAGATATTGGAAGCTAATTTTCCCCAAAGAAAAGCAGCTCAGTTTCATATTCTTGATTTACAGTAGAACCACGAAGGACATATTTAATTCATTTATGTGTGCTTTAATACTAAACTTTGAAATCATCGAGGGTCTTGTGCAACAACAGCCTCTGAAAGTTAATCAACTAACTTTCGTTTTTTATTAAAAGTGCATGTGAAAATCTTTTGTGTGTCTCTCTGCAGTCAACATGCATTGCCAACATGCAATATCTTTAAGAAATGGGTTTGTTGAAGTTGTACAAAACAATCTAATTGCAAAAATCTAATTTCAAAGGTCCTCGTGCATTTTAAAAATGTCTTCCGATAATAGTATGGTGAACTTTTTCGTTTTTTTTTTTTTTTTTTTTTTTTTTTTGCATGATTCATCTTTATATGGTATTTTTGAAGGATGGATCAACTGGGTATTCAAAACTAGTGGAGTATCCTGTAAAAATCTAAAAATGTATTTTTACAATTAAGGAAAAGATGGGTACCGATGGGTGTCGGTGCAAAAAGCACTACAGTGTTCTGAATGTTGTTTTACTGGCAAAAAAAGCCTGCCTAACTAGTCTTTATTACATTCTAGTCTCTGGTAGACACGAGTCCCTCCATGCAAGTCTGTGTATTGTACAGCAGGCGAAAAGACTGACCATAAAATAAGCACATTACTTAATCATTTGAGGTGTGGGATGAGTTATATGCTGAAGTTTAACACCTTTTATAAAATTAGAGAAGCAACATAATATCTATTTTAACTGAATGGGCTGCTCCTCTCAGACGCTCACTGAACAGAGCAGAGAAAGAGGTGCGTGCGCGCTGACCTCGCGCCATTGCGGCAGTACCAGCAATCACAGAGACTCGCTAAGGTTTGTCCAAGAAGTCGCTAGATTTGTCGCTAGTCGCTTTTTTGCAAAAAAAGTCGCTAAGGGGTCTGAAATGTTGCGCGTTAAATCTAGCGACAAAGTCGCTAAGTTGGCAACACTGACGATCATGCAACTGCATATGTCATATTGACTGTACACTGTATGTAAAATTACATTTATCTGGTTAGTGAGTGCACTGGTTACAGTGTTTATTTCCTTTTTATTAATGTTTTAGCAATTGTTTTTGAAAATGCCATAAAAATATTACAGTGATTTATTCAAAATAAATCACTGTAAATTTAAATTTATGACAATTATTTATTTCAAATTATTTTTGTAAGTATTATGTAAAATAAGTATAAATTTAATTTCAGCATTTGTTATGATTGTGCTATTAACCATCTTTAAATCAAATACTGTGAGAACATATACTATATATTGGTTTTATATCTCTAAGATATCAGCATCAGCCATCAAAAATACCTGCCAGTCTACCACTACTATATAATTATAGGTGATCTTCAGCCCTGTTCAAGTGTCCAGATTTTAATGTTAAAATATTAACATTAATCAAATACCGAGTGATTTCATGCAGTGACCAGAGCGAGTGAAGACAGTGGAGCTCATGTGATGTGCCTCCCCTCAGCTAGTGTAGATGCAGTTAAAGGACTAGTTCACTTCCAGAGTGAAAATTTCCTGATAATTTACTCACCCCCACATCATCCAAGATGTTCATGTCTTTCTTTCTTCAGTGGAAAAGAAATGAAGGTTTTTGAGGAAAACATTCCAGGTTTTTTCTCCATATTTTTCTTAATTTCTTTTCGACTGAAGAAAGAAAGACTTGAACATCTTGGATGACATGGGGGTTGGTAAATTATCATGAAATTTTCATTCTGGAAGTGAACTAATCCTTTAATCCTTGTAATGAGCAATTTTCCAATTTTATATATGTCTCTGAGCTATACATGGTAAAACTTGTTTAAAATTTTGTGTTGCATGTATGACAAATAGTGTACTTGTGTGTGTGTGTGTGTGTGTGTGTGTGTGTGTGTGTGTGTGTGTGTGTGTGAGCATAGTAGTTGTCCTGAGCTGTGACAAATTAATTTTCAAAAGTACAAATATTCAGTGTAGCCTCTCAATTAACATAAGTTCAATAAAACTACACAACAGTGATACAATACATGTTGTTTTAAATAGTTTAGATGGAATTTAACATCTCACACCACATGGCAGTTTAATTAGTATGTGATCTTCAAGCCCCTGCATGTAATTTGTATTAAAATAAAAATCAGGCTGTGAAATCCTTTTATTTGAGAAACTTTTGGGGACCATTTAAAATTAACTACCATATTTTTCCATTAATCATATTTAGACAAGAGCTATTTTTAAGACAAAAGACACCTATGATATAATGCCAGGTTTTTATTCATTGTCAACAAAACAATTATTAATTTAATGAGATTTTTATACATTCAATACTAGGCAAATCTGACATTGTTCCAAAGAAGCACAATGAATAAAAACACGAATGGCTTTGCTGTATCTCATAAAGGCTCACCTTATCATTGACGAGCAGCTCCATGGGGCTGTTTCCCCACTCTATCAGCACAATCTCATTGGCTTGACCCGGGACGCCATAAGAGAACGGGGTTCCGATTCCAGGACTGGCACTGGACTTGAGCCACATACACACGGTGAAGGCGTACATCTCTGGCAAGCTCTTCTTGATGCGGCCATACAGGTAGTTGGTGCGCAGAGGCAGAGACACCTTAAAGTCCTCTGGAGATTTGAATGCACTGTTACCTGCAAAGAGAATCGAGGGAGAGGTTTGCATTGAAGGACAGGAAGATGCAAACTGATGACCTGAGATCGTGTTAATTTGATTTTGGCAAATTTAATCTTAGTAAGGCTTTCAGGTTCAATTAATGAAATGAGTGATCCATGCAGGCTCATGTAATTGTCCTAATATGAAATGACATGCTGGGGCTATGTAAGGTAATGATGTAGCTGCTGATGATGCTTTGGCGTTAATCAGTCGCTTTGCAATATTGGCTCGATTTGTGCTAACACTGATCTGAATTCTGAATACAACAGGACGGTATGGCCATCCAGTGCTAACAGATGGGGCCTGCATAAATCCCATATCCAAAAAGACCAAAAGGAGCGGTAAAGGCAAACAAATGATTGTAAATAGCAAGTTCATTTACATGCAGACATTCTCACACAAAACTAAATCTGCCACAGCTAACACATTCTGCCACAGTGGTACCTTTGTTTCATCTTTCAACATAAAATTGGCCCAATGCATCGAAGTTTATTCAGCGAAGTGTTAGCTAAAGGTTTCCCCTGATGCTGTGTTGAGCGCTGGTCAAGCATTTAAAGTTTCAACAATGACCTTTCAAAGTGCAGCCAATGATTTACAAGCAATCTGCATGATGGATGCAATGCCTGCCTTTGCCATGACTGCTCAAATGTACCATCTGCACTACACCTAAACCTACCCGATAGTATGAACAAAAGTGAATGTAACATAAAAACGCAATCGTAAGCATATGGTTTTAGCTTGGTTTTCGATCTTTTAGCTCTTTCATCATGAGTCGGGATTCGTACCCAAGCATTCCACATCTTAAGTCCAATTTCGTGCCGGCTGAGCTACCGAGAAAGCTTGTTTCGTCCTTAAAGTGAAACATATGGAGCTGTGCATAACTGTTTACAAAAACGATTACAAATGCTCGCTGTTTTATCAACTCTAGCATTAATTTCTGTTGGAAACTGCAGTGATATGTACTTATTGGTACATATTTCGCGTCTTGCGAAAAAGTTCCCACAGCTACAGTACGTTTTCATCATGAGAGTAAATACATAAATTTTTTTTTTAAATGTTCTATTCATCAAAGTATCCTGAATTTTTTTTTATTGCGGTTTCCACAAAACTATGATGCACAGATGTTTTCAAAATTGATAATAAGAAATGTTTCTTCAGCAGCAAATGATCATAATCGAGTGATTTCTTTTTTTTTACGTTATATTTTCGGGCTTTTAAGCCTTTAATGGACAGGACAGTAGAGAGATGACAGGAAAGCACCAGGAACAGAGAAGGCTATCGGTGCCGACATGTTCGAGTGATTTCTGAAGGATCATGTGACACTGAAGACTGGAGTATTGATGCTAAAAATTCAGCTTTGACATCGCAGGAATAAAAATGGAAAACAGTTATTTTAAAATTAAATAATATTTCACAATATTACTGTATTTTTAATCAAGTAAATGCATCCTTTGTGAGAAAAAAAGACGTGTTTCATGACCATTAAAAAATCTTTCCGACTTCAAAGTGTTGAACGATATTTATTTAATTATTTATTTATTGTTTGTTTTATTGTTTTCTTTTCAATACTTTCTCATCCTTTGTTTGCTGTCATGCGATGTTTGTTTAGTATGCTTTCCCCTCAAGGACTGCTTTTGTTCTGTGATATATCAAAACAATTGGCAGGACTTTTTTTGACTTCTAAGCTCAAATACATATTTTTGCTGTGAATATGTGTATATCTCATGCTTGCTTTCTTTACCAGATCATTGCCCTTCGGTGGCGCTTTCTGCAATGGTTTCATGTGGAGTTCAAAGTGTGTATGGCGCTTACATTGAGTGTGAAACGGCTTTGACTAGTCTACCTATCCCATACTGGGGACAGCAGGTAAAAAGAAATGTTTTGAACTGGTAGGGCACCACATCAGTAAGAAAAAATGTCATTTGACATTACTGACTGAATAATTCATGTCTGATAGCAGCCGTACTTTTCTCCAGCTCGTTGATCCTCTCCAGCAGTGAGTTGAGGGTGTTATCAGTGCGCTGTCGGTGAGAGGTCGTCTCGTTGTACAGCTGGCTCTTTTCCTCCTCCAGTTCGGCGACTCTGGTCAGCAGCTGGCTCTCCAGGTCAGTCAGACGGCGCTTCAGCAGGTCTCTCAGCTCGTTGGGAAACATTCCACCTGATGTGTTGGTACGCAGCTGCTGCTGCAGGACAAAAGACACAATATATTAATCTGCCTCGTGCTGTTATAGCCAGAAATTGTTCATAATGAACTGCTGGGGATGTGTGAAATGCTGAATTAATTGCTGTTGAATGCTTTAAGGGGGTCCCACTTTATATTAAGTGTCTTCAACTACTATGTACTTCCATCAAATTATATTTAATATTAAATTATATTTAGATGTATGTTACATTTAAATGTTTATTCAAGTCCAAAATATAATTTAAGATCACCGAATTAACCTAATTACATTAATTTATACCAAACAAACTATTTTTTATGGGTTAAATCAAGTAGTAATATTTATTTATGTTAAAAATTGAAGGTTACCACCTTTTCATTGTAGATACAATGTATGTATTGTATTCAGTACTGTACTACAAAACACTTGCGACTATTGATGTGTGAAGAATGTAACGTTAGGAACAGGTTTATTATTATAATAAATAGTAGATATAAGATATAAGAGTGAAGAACAAGGGTCAACAGTGATATTATAGGTTACACTTTATTTTAAGGTGTTCTTGTTACAGTGTAATGATACATTTACGTACTGAGAAATATTAATTAACTACATGTACTTACTATATGGTTAGGGTTAGGGTTAGGATTAGGTTTTGGCTTAGGTTTACTTGCATGTAATTATGCATAATTGATTGTTATTATAATAGTAAGTACATGTAAAATACATGTAAAATATGTAAAAATGTGACATCTTAAAATAAAGTGTTACCAAATTATACTGTAGATGTAATTACAGGAATTCATTACAGATGTATATAATATAAATATAAGCACACTGTAAAAACATGTATGTGCACAATAATTGTACATAGTTGTTGAAGACACCATGTGGGTCCATTTTTTTATTATTGAAATGGGTTGTTATTCAGTTTATAGTTTTGTTAAATCAATTTATTACATGTAGAGTTAAATGAAATAAACTAATTTAACCCTCCCAGAGTGAAAATGAGTATTCATTTTGATCCAATGACCCTGTATGAATTCAAGTTTTTCAAATTGGTAATATTCCATATCCACTTGGCTATTACCAAGAAGTGATATGTCAATTGAGTAATACACCAAAATATTCCAACAGCCTTGTCAATTGGTGCATTTAGTTTCAGCAATTCTGTGAATGTATAATTTGCTCATTTTGTATTTTGTGTGCATCTATCCGAATTATACCGTGCAATATGAGTCTTTGAAAAACGCATAGTGGTCACTGATTGCAATTCCAACTAAAACACTCTTGGTTCCAAAATGGGGTGTGTGCATCGCTGCCATAGAAGAACCATTTTGGGTTCCCCAAAGAAAATAACCACTTTTTTCGTAGTTTGAAGGTCATTTTAATAACTAACTTTATAATTTTCACTATAAATAACTTTTAGTGGTTCCATGTACGTTAGAGGTTCTTCATGGAACCATCGATGCCAATTAAGAACCTTTATTTTTAAAAGTAATATCAGTATATAATCAGTATCTTTAAAATAATGGCTGAATCTGTATCTGCTCACTACTTCCCATCTACAATATCAAAGCGCGTTATTAATATTAATTCAAATCGTGAATTCAAATAGAAAAAGTCCCTCCCTCCGCGTAACATGGCTCAAATGACCTTGTTTTGACAGGCGTAAATCAAGCATCACTAATAAGCAAGGCCAATTTTCACAGATCATTAGAGCTCTGTTTTCCTTAAAAGCATCACAAATGGCTCTTAAGTGCCCATGATCGCCCATAAGCATAAACTCTCACCTCCAGGTTCTCCAGACGGTCTTTGAGGCTCTGCATGGTCTTGCCCAGCTGCTCCACAGTCTCGGTGGGGTCACGCGGCAGATCGCCCATCGTGTTTTTACTATAATCCTTCCTGCGCGCGCTGCCCCTCGACTTGGCGTCCGCCTCGCAGCGCGCGAGTTTGGAGTTGAGCTCTTTGATGGTGCCCTGCTGACTGACGATAGTTTCCTTCTGCTGCAGGATGGTCTCTCGAAGCTGAATGATAGTATTCCGCAGCTCGTCCTCCTGCGGACTTGTGCTTTGGACCCGGTTGGTCGCTTCCACCGGGCAACTGAGGTCGGTGCCCGCTGGCACGGCGGTGCACACAAAGCGGTTTCCCTTCGCGCCGCTCGCGCCAGCCACTTTCCCGCTCCCTGACGCGTATAAAAGCAGCAGTGCCACAAAAAGAGCTCTCATCACGACCGTATGTCTCTTAAAAACGCATAAAACTTGAGTAAACTCAGTTAGTTAGACTAAAAAAAGTCGTTTAGCGTAGATTTCACAATAAAACTAGATCTTCAAAAAAAAAAAAAACATTTGCGTTTGCTATTTAAATAGAAATGCGTATAGCTCCACGACGTCGCGCTAATAAAAATCACTCAAAACAAGCACAAGACCGAAACAACACTGATTAGCTGTAGTTAGCCTGGAAATCCAAAGCTTTCTCCAGGACAAACCGAGTGCTGCTCTCTTCGCACAGTCAGTGAATATGTTAAACAAACTGTTGGAGTCCTTCTCACAGACGCGTTTAACTCCCTGTCACTTTAGCAAAATCACTCACAAACAAGTAGCTGTCCAAACGAAGAGCGTTTTCTGGCGTTAAATGCCGACTGTCAGCGCTTTAAGTCTCTTCACACAGTCAGTGGTGCTGAACGGACAGCGGCGCTTTACCGGATTAATATAGAGACTCAGGCGCGCGCAGTTTGGCTCCGCTGGAGGAGCGCGCGGATTGACTGAGCTTCATCTACGTCACTTACTCGCGCTTGATGCGAGTCACGCTTGTAAATTATATTGCTGTGGCTTTTTCTGGCCTCGCGTGAATGTCGCGTTGAATAAACAGTGCGCCGAGCAGATGCAGAGAGCTCTTTAATAAACTGCAATTTCAGCCAATAACTGCTTCTCGGCCAATTTAACCCCCGTGTTCTGGAGAGATAACGTTCTTCACCTTATGTTTGGGTCCAAAGATGATTCATATGTCAAGTTAAACCACATTGACAGCAGTTGGTTAAATTTAAAAGGTTTAGAAAAGTGAAGTTAATTCTGGATCAGGTGGTTTTAAACCTTTTAATTGGTCTCCCACTGTCATGCCCTCATACAGAGAATGTTTTGTCTTGTACTTCTGCTAAAATAACAAAAATAAGGACTTAGTTGTGTCCCAATTACATACTATACACCAGCCTATAGACTTCAACTATTAAGTACAATGGTACATTATTATGTTAATTATGTGTTAAATTACATACAGTACTATACTTTATACACTTAAAATAGCAGCATCATTCAGGTATTTGAACCGAAGTACACTTCTTCTTGACATTTTTTTTGGAGTGAACACACTTCTCACACTATTTAAACCAAATAGGGTGCTGTACATCCTCTTTTTCCTGGACATGTCTTGATGGGATTTTTTTATTGCCTAACATGCCTGGGTTTTGGCTGTTTACCTACTGTTTTCTTCATTGCTGAAGGTAATAACTGAAAAGCAGTTTGACCAATAGCGTGCAGGAGTTGTACATAATCAACCAATCATGGCGTAGTGAGAAGGTGGGATCTACAGAGAGTGGTCAAAGCAATGCAAACACACATTCATATAACTTCCCAAGTTGACAAACGCTGCCTCTGCAGGCAGCACACAGCGGTAGGAAGGCAACAAGGCCTGTCCTGATCCAATGATCATGTCACATTCTGTCCACTAAGATTCTTTAATTTGATTGATTTTTAATGGCAGCATAGATGCATCCTTCACAATCCGGTGCTTTCGTTGAGCTAAAAATAAAGATGGCTTCTGACAGTTGCAGTTGGCGGTCAGAGTTTGTACATAAATGTAGGTTTTGACCAACTTTTTCCACTTGTGATGTAATTTGTAGTGAGAAATTAGTATTGTAGTATTTAAATATTCGCTTAACACCAAAACAAACAAAGCCAAAACCTGGATATTTTAGACAATTTAAGGTAACACTTTAGTATAGGGACCAGTTCTTACTATTAATAAGTTGCTTATTAGCATGCATATTATTAACTTTTTTACATACTTATAAAGCACATATTGTGCATGACCATATTCTACATTCCTAATTCTACCAATACCTAAACTTAACAACTACCTTACTAACTAGTAATAAGCAGCAAATTAGGAGTTTATTGAGGCAAAAGTCGTAGTTAATGTTTTGTTAATAGTGAGAATTGGATCTTAAAATAAAGTGTGACTAATTTAGAAATCCCAGCCTGGACATGTCTGGGGAAAAGAAGGATATACGGTCAACCTAACGTATAGTGTACAAGTACGCACGTTTGGACGCACCTCTTGTTTTATACAGAAACTATGGCTGACACTATAAATAATTAAATCACAAATTAAAATAATTAATCACAATTTTACAAAACATTGCTCTTTTTTAATGGAAGAAAACAAAATAAATATGTAAAAAGCTGTTGTATTGAAGACGTTCTTCAAATGCACAATTTGTTACTACGGATGTTAACTTAAACTTGCCAGTCAACCTGTAACTCTTTAAATGTTACATGAGAAAATGTAATTAAAATTCATTTAATTTAAATATAATTTTCCAACACAAATATTTTAAATCAAATGTTAGTTGCTAAAGTGACAAATTTAAAAACTTTTTTTGAATTCATTTTAATTGCTAAGTGACTTAAAATGTAATTCATTTTAAATATTTTTTTAAGACATTTTAAATTTGTACAGTAAGTTTTACTCAAGCCCCCTAGTGGTTGTTGCCATTTTTAAGTGTGGCTTATAGGGTATAGTTACTAATATTGATAATTTAGACGTGAAATTAACTTGTTAATGTTACGGGGTAGTTCTGTAAATGAAGGAAAGGATTCAATCGCGGATGAAGACAGGTTTATTGACAGAAAAATCAGAAAGTCACTGGTGAGCTCAGAGCTCGTGCACAGCGTCGATGGCAGGTGGACGCAGGGACGCAACGGGCAGCAAGGTCAGCAGGAAGATCCTCCGAAGACGGCGAAGAATCCCGGAATTCCAGAGCAGACACAGATACGAGGACAGGAACACAGAGAAACACAGACGATCCATACACACCACACAGACAGCATGAATGAGACCGTGACTCCAGCAACCGTGACAGTACCCCTCCTCCTAGGAGCGCCCCCTGGCGCTCCCAGCCAACCTTACCCGTTGATTGTAATCATCAATAAGGGAGTGATCCAGAATGTCCCTGGCAGGAACCCAACTTCTCTCCTCCGGACCGTAACCTTCCCAGTCCACCAAGTACTGGAATCCGCGTCCCCTCCGCCTCGAGTCCAGAATACGATTAACCGAATATGTTGGTTCCCCATCTACGAGACGCGGCGGTGGGGGAACCGGGGCAGGCGGATTAAGGGGTGAACGAAAAACGGGCTTAATTTTAGAGACATGAAACACGGGATGAACCCTCCTGTACGCCGGAGGAAGTTTGAGGCGGACTGCCACCGGACTAAGAATCTTGGTGACAGGAAACGGGCCAATGAATTTGGGAGCAAGCTTATTACAGACGGAACGGAGCGGAATGTTCTTAGAAGAAAGCCACACTTTTTGACCAACGACGTATACGGAAGGCTTCAACCGGTGGCGATCGGCCTGAGCCTTAGTGCGCGCTCCCACTCGGAGGAGAGTCTCACGGGCTCTTCTCCAAGTGCGACGACACCTCTGGACGAAGGCGTGGGCAGAGGGGACCGCGACTTCGGTTTCCAGACTAGGAAAAATAGGTGGCTGGTAACCTAAACTACACTCAAAAGGCGAAAGGCCCGTGGACGACACTGGTAACGAGTTATGCGCGTACTCAACCCATGAGAGATGCTGGCTCCAGGAAGCGGGATTCTGAGTGACCAAACATCGCAACACTCTCTCAAGATCCTGGTTGGCCCGCTCCGTTTGTCCGTTGCTCTGAGGATGAAACCCAGAGGACAGACTAACACTCGCCCCCAGTAGACGACAGAACTCTCTCCAAAATTTGGAAACGAATTGGGGTCCCCTATCGGAGACCACGTCCATCGGGAGGCCATGAATGCGAAAGACGTGATCAACGATAGTAACCGCTGTCTCCTTGGCAGACGGTAATTTGGGCAAGGGGATGAAATGAGCCGCCTTCGAGAACCGGTCCACTACGGTCAAAACGACCGTATTGCCCTGGGAGGGCGGGAGGGCAGTGACGAAATCGAGCGCAATGTGGGACCAGGGTCTCGAAGGAACCGACAGCGGTTGAAGTAACCCTTCCGGGGGTCGATTGGAAGTCTTACCACGAGCACAAACTGAACAGGCCAAAACAAACTCTCGGATGTCACGAGCCATAGAATTCCACCAGAACCGCTGTTTGACCAAAAAACTGGTACGATTCACTCCTGGATGACACGCCACATTGGAGCAGTGACCCCACCGAATAACGTCGGACCTCAAACCCTCCGGCACAAATAATCGACTCGGTGGACACCCGGGCGGAGGCGTTACCCCTTCTAAGGCTGTGCGAACCTTCGATTCGACCTCCCATGTGAGTGTGGAGACTACCAGTCTCTCAGGTATGATACACTCGGGAGTGGACAGGCGCTCGGACCGATCAAAAATGCGAGATAACGCATCCGGTTTGATGTTCTTAGAACCCGGACGGTAGGACAGCGAAAACTCAAAACGACCGAAAAACAGTGCCCACCGAGCCTGCCTGGAGTTTAGACGTTTGGCGGATCTGATATACTCAAGATTCTTATGGTCAGTCCAGACAATAAAGGGTACCCCCGAACCCTCCAACCAATGACGCCACTCCTCCAATGCTAACTTGACTGCTAACAACTCTCTGTTACCAATGTCGTAGTTACGTTCAGCGGACGACAAACGATGAGAAAAATACGCGCAAGGGTGCATCTTGTCGTCCGAGGAGGAGCGCTGAGAAAGAACCGCACCTACCCCCACCTCTGACGCATCAACCTCCACCACGAACTGACGTGTGGGATCAGGGGCAATGAGAATGGGAGCCGAAACGAAGCGACTCTTGAGGTTGGTAAAAGCAGCCTCAGCTGCCTCAGACCACCTGAACGCCGTCTTGGTGGAGGTCAAGGCAGTCAGAGGAGCGGCTAGTTGGCTGAAATTGCGAATGAAACGCCTGTAGAAATTGGCGAACCCCAGAAACCTCTGCAGGGCCTTACGGGAATCTGGGGTTGGCCAGTCCACCACAGCCTTAACCTTGTCGGGATCCATGCGCATCCCCTCGGACGAGACGATGTAACCCAAAAATGTTACTGACTGTGCATGAAATTCGCATTTCTCCGCCTTGACAAAAAGCCCATTCTCGAGCAGCCTCTGGAGCACTCGTCTGACGTGCTGAACATGTCCCTGGAGAGAAGAAGAAAATATCAATATGTCATCCAGGTAGACATATATGAATTGATCTACCATGTCTCTCAGCACGTCATTGACGAGTGCTTGAAATACCGCGGGGGAGTTGGATAGCCCGAAGGGCATAACAAGATATTCAAAGTGCCCCCTGGGGGTGTTAAAAGCGGTCTTCCACTCATCCCCCTCCCTAATGCGGACCAAATGATAAGCATTACGCAAATCCAACTTACTGAAGATGGATGCTCCCTGCAACCGCTCGAAGGCTGAAGACATCAATGGCAAAGGATAAGTATTCTTTACCGTGATGTTGTTCAACCCTCGATAATCAATGCAAGGTCGCAGGGAACCATCCCTCTTCCCTACGAAAAAAAACCCTGCCCCAGCGGGAGAAGAGGAAGGACGGATGAGCCCGGCTGCTAGAGAATCAGAAATATATTTCTCCATGGCCTCCCTCTCAGGAACCGAAAGCGAGTATAACCTGCCCTTAGGCGGAGACGTACCTGGCACTAGATCTATGGCACAGTCATAGGGACGATGTGGAGGAAGAGAAGCAGCCCTGGACTTACTGAACACCTCCTTCAGGTCGAGATACTCCTCCGGCACGTTTGAAAGATTCACCGCCTCATCCTGCAACGACACACAAGACACAGGAGAACAAGCAGACACAAGACAAGACGCATAACACCTCTCACTCCACTCGGAAACCGAATTCTGACCCCAGTTGACTCTGGGGTTGTGCCGAGCAAGCCAGGAGTGACCCAGTACCACCGGGGCCAGAGGTGAGTCAATGATAAAAAATGTCCCAGTCTCCGTGTGGTTGCCCGATGTGATGAGGGTGAGAGGTGCAGAAGAATGGGTGATGTCAGAAAGTGATTGTCCATCGAGTGCACTGACCGGAATCTTGTGGTGGAGCGTGGTGGTGGGGATCTGGAGTTGGTGAACGAGTGTGCGGTCTAAAAAACTCTCCTCCGCGCCAGAGTCCAGCAACGCAGAGCCGTCGTAGCTGCCTGCCGCCCATTGCAGTCTTACCGGGAGGAGAGTGGCGTTGGAGGATCGTTTTAAAGTTGCCCCACCCGACAGTAACCTCCGTCCTACTGCCGGGCTTGCCCTTTTACCGGACACTCCACCCGGAAGTGTCCTGACGCGCCACAGTACATGCACAATCCTCCCCGTCGCCGGCGTTCTCTCTCCTCCCGGGAAAGCCGAACTCCACCGACCTGCATGGGTTCGGCGTCAGACCGGTGGCTGACCGGACCTTCAGGCTTGATGGAAAAATAATCCTGGGTATCGGTCACCCACTGACGATCTCGCTGGTCATGTTGCTGTAGTCGAGAGTCCACCCGAAGCGCAAGCTCGATCAAGCCGTCCAAACTGGTGGGCAGTTCTCCACGGAATATCTCCCCCTGAATCCGGTCAGCCAACCCATGCAGGAACATGTCCCGCTGCGCCTCCTCGTTCCACTTGCACTCCGCCGCCAGGGTTCGGAACTCGATGGAAAAGTCCGAGACAGATCTTTCACCCTGGCGGAGATCGGCCAGCCTGCGCGCTGCTTCGCGTCCGACTACCGCGCGGTCGAACACCCTCCTCATCTCCTCGGACAGTGCGTGGAACGAGGAACAGCAGGGATGACGATTCTCCCACACCGCCGTTCCCCATAAAGCTGCCCTGCCAGACAGCAGAGTGAGGGCAAATGCCACCTTAGACTCCTCTGTGGCGAAAGTCTGTGGTTGCAAAGAAAAAAACATAGAGCATTTAACTAAGAAAGCTCGACACAGATTGGGCTCACCCTTGTAAACCTCCGGTGCTGGCAATCGCGGCTCGTGTAGAGTCTGGCTGCTCGAGGGCGCTGGGGGAATCGGCGGGGGGAGTGGCGCAGCGGGCATTCTCAGATGTTGAATTTGAGCGGTGAGCTCGGACACCTGCGCCACTAACGCTTGCACGGCTCGTCCAGTAGCGAACATCTGCTCCTCCTGACGATCCATGCGAGCGTTGTTGCTTTCCAGAATCCCTTGGATACTGCGAGCCTCCGCTGAATCCATTCTTGGTCAGATCGTACTGTTACGGGGTAGTTCTGTAAATGAAGGAAAGGATTCAATCGCGGATGAAGACAGGTTTATTGACAGAAAAATCAGAAAGTCACTGGTGAGCTCAGAGCTCGTGCACAGCGTCGATGGCAGGTGGACGCAGGGACGCAACGGGCAGCAAGGTCAGCAGGAAGATCCTCCGAAGACGGCGAAGAATCCCGGAATTCCAGAGCAGACACAGATACGAGGACAGGAACACAGAGAAACACAGACGATCCATACACACCACACAGACAGCATGAATGAGACCGTGACTCCAGCAACCGTGACAGTTAAAAGCTAAAATTTCATTATATTGACTTACATTAACATTTTGACTTATGTGACAAGAAAACATATTAAGTATGATATGGTCTTATAATAAATAATCTTTTTACTTTCCATGAACTTTTTTGTCTTTGGGAAAATAAATACTTTTGATTAATATTAAATTTCTATGAATAATTTCTACAATATAATTTGAGAGTAAAAAAGTGCTTTTTTAAACAACTTTAAAATATTCAAACTTTATTTATTTTTAGTTTGTCCAAAGTCTATTTTTTTGGAGTGTATTGTCATTGTATGGAAAAGGTCTGCCTGAAGATTGTTTAAAATATCCTCTTTTTTTGTTCCTCAGAATAAAGTAAATCATAGCTTTGGCTTTGGGACGTCATGAGGCTGAGTACTGTAAGGTGAAAGTCTCCAATTATTTTTAGGGGCCACTGTATGACCTTCTGACGTTGTTGTTGTTGTTTTTTCACACCTAGTTTATATGTGGCCGCTGTCTTCCTCCTATGCAGCTTCAGAGGCAGAGGCTTAATGGCCTGTTGCTGGCAGTAATACTGTGCGGGGCGGCTCGGGTCACGGGTTTGGTGACAGTTTCTATGTTGGTTTAGACACACGCAGCGGGCGGCTGCCACCTCTCCTGTGACTCCACCCAAATTGTAAAACACATTGGAGTTTCTCTCTCGCTCTCTGATCCAGGTGGCTGCTGTAAGCTTAGTATTCACACAGCTTATTCTCCAAAGCCTCAAAAAAGGATGCTAAGTCTTTCAGCGTGTGCCAAAACTAAATTATTGACAGAGACTGGTAAATGTGTACACAATGCAGCAACAATTAATTGTAATTCATGTGTAAGAATTAGCCCCAATGGCACAGCTTACACTGAAAAATTGATTTTTCAAAGTTAAATAAAACAAAGACTATTGGAGTATGTACAAGAAAATACTTTTTCAGTCTTTCATGTTTAATTCAATGTGTTACTTGCTGATCCTTAATTCTAATTATTTATGAGATTTACTAACAAGTACTAGCGAGTACAAATTGTTTTTACACCAATATTTTTTTTTCAGTGTACCACAAATATATTATTTTTATCCACTCAGTTCTGTTCAGAAATTTGTTATGTCTAACATTTAAGATGATTTTTAAAGGTATAGTTTGCTAAATTATTTTACTCACCGTCATGTTGTTTCAAATCAGGTTTTTTTTTTTGACAGAAAATGCTTTCAGTCTTTGTACTTCACAATTTTATGATAAATTCAATGTGTTACTTGCTGTTTCTTTATAATTATTTGTACAATTTCTTAGCATTTTCTGAGTGAAAACGCCACCAAATATTAAGTACATGGTTTTCTGCTGTGAACAAACCAATATATTTTGAAGAAGAAGAACGACTCAAAAAGGGCAAAAAGCAACATGAAAATGCCATATAAGCGTTTTTTATGTGACAATCCAAGTCTTCTGAAGACATACCATAAATCTGTTTAGAAGAGACAGAAATGTAACCCATTATTCACTGAAAATGTTCCTCTCCACAACAGCTCTTATATTTCATTCATGTTTAAAACATTCAATTATAGCGCCTCGTCAAGTCTGATGATATAATTTGCAATTTTAAACCAACTATTACTTTAACGTTTGCTTGAGATTAGCTGCTGGTATTTATAATGTATTTAAATCTATTTTAAGCACATAGCATCTAAAGTTAGTGATGCATCTCTGCAAAAGCGGCCCCAAGGTTTTCCATCTGAAATCACATCTGCAGCTTTAATCTGTTGGCATTCAGCTGTGTCATATAACAGCTCTGTGGTGTCGCGTGCGTATTGTCACGACTCATGATCATCAGTGCTCCGCGTCACAAGTGTGACTCAGGACTCACAGATGCACACAACATGCTGATGCTCTCTCATTTACAGCAGGATTATGTGTCCCCTTGAGCAAAAAGCTTCCAAACTTTGACAGGTAGACAGGGACGGGCTCCTGTCTGTTGCGATTTTGTGCCAATCATCCTCCCCAGCAGCTGTACTGTCAATTTTATTATAGGTAAATACTCAACAGTCTCATGTGTTAAAAGATGCTGTTTTGTATTCAAACATTAATTCTCGGCTTTTGACAGAGGCTCTTAAGATGAACTCCTACAATATACATATGAATTTGCTCGGGGTTATTTGAGAAAGAACAAGATCAAATAACCCTTTAGTTCCTGAGGGTGCTGCCGCTCTGCAAACGCTGGGTGAGATTTGGATTAGAGACCCAGAGATCTCAACAAAGACATGATGCAATGCTTTTGGGCACAGTGTGTCAAGCTTGGTTGAAGAGCGTGTGTGTTTGAGTGCATGTGTGTCTGAGAGAGAAAAAAGCTGTGCTCGTAACAGTATACGCTGCTTACTATATGTAGTATGCACTGTTGGAAAATGACTAAAAGTAGCAAGTCAAGTAACTCTTGCATTTTTTCAGCAGTGAGTAGAAGTTGTTTTCTCCTTGTTTTCAACAAGAAGTGTATTGTGAAAAAAAGCTTCATCGCTATTTTGTGGCATGCATAAATTTACAGTGTATTCAAATGCTTTCATTCCAATAATCTACATCTACCTTTATGCTTTTGGCAGATGCTTTCATCCAAATTGACATTGCATTCAGAGCATATATTTGATCAATTCATGCATTCCCTGGGACTCGAACCCATGACCTGGCATTGCTAGCAACATACTGTCCTGTCTAGAGGAACACTATAATTGGGAGCTTCTGTTTGCTAAAAGAAAGAAAGAAAGAAAGAAAGAAAGAAAGAAAGAAAGAAAGAAAGAAAGAAAGAAAGAAAGAATAGCTGTCAAGACTTATCCTGTGCTAGTCACTATGCTGCCCCCATATACACTATCATTCAGAGGTTTGAATTTATTTTTTTGTTTTTAAAAAAGAAAATTTAAGAAAAAAGAAATATTAATGCCCTTTTTACAAAATGCAATATAAGTCCTAGTTTCAGCTGAAAATACACCACAGAACATTTATTATTCCATGCTGTAAATGACCCTTTTTGGGTGGAAGTGAAAAACATGCTGTTTTCATGTGTGTTTCTTTAAATGCAAATGAGCTGCTGCTCTCTACCCCTTTCCATAAAAGACGGAGCCTTTACAGATTGTAAAGGTTTAACAAATTCAGCTTTGATTCACAGAAATATATTACTAGATATATTAAGTTGAAATAACATTTCACAATATTATCATTTTTACTGTATTTTTGACCATACATATACAGCCTTGGTGAGCAGAAGTGACTTCTTATAAAAAAAAAAAACTTTTGAGTGGTAGCTTCAGTGTTTGTCAGTACAAAAATGGATAAAGAGAGAGAGCGAGAGATTTATAGAGATGGAGTAAATTGATTTCCTTCAGTTGTAATGATGGCTTCATGTCACCCTGACTTAGCTCTTTCTATGCTCTGTGATATTTGGCCTGGGTTGTGAAATGGATTATGGTCTGTGTGTCTCTAATCACCCTCTGCTTTTAAAGCCACAGTATAAAGCTCACGCTCATCTTGTTTTCCTCAGCATTTGGACAGATTTATCTAAAATGCAGTTTGCTGAATGTTTTATCTGTGTGTAAGTCTGGGATCTTTTCTTAAAGGAATTATTTACCCCAAAACTGAGGGTCAGTAGATGATGAAGGGATTTTAATGCTGTATGGCTTTCTTTTTTTCCCTTGAACATAAAAAGAGAATTTTAGTAGAATGTCCAAGCAGCTCTTTTCCATAAATAAAAGTATTTAGTGACCATGGCTTATCAAGCTCCTAAATAATAGTCCATATGTGCTATATTGCTGTTTATTTCATATTGTCTTCTAATGTTATATAGTGTAAACAATGACTATTTAAAGTTGGAAATAAATCTATTATTGGACTACATGGAGGATGTTTTACAAGAACATACTGTTGCAGGTTTTATACTTCAAAATTGCATGTTTAATTCAATGTGTTACTTGCCATTTTTTGTAATTGTTTGTGAAATTTACTAGCAGTTTCTGTGAGAAAATACTTTCTACAACAATTTTCTTTCAGTGTTCGACAGCTTTGTGTCAGAAACAGACCATAAATTACACTCACTAAATACTCACTAAAAATCATGTCCACTCTCATATCTATGAAATCTCATTTGTGCATATCCAAGCTTCCAGTGAACACCTACTTTTGAACTGGATTGGTTTCTGGAAGCAATTTTCCCATTTGTACGTAATAAAACACACCATCTAGCTCCAAGATGAATCACAACATCACAACAATTGATTTGAAGCATGAAGCTACTTGAAAATCTGAAAAAAGGAACATGATAGTTGACTCACAATCTCATTCCATGAATCAATTTGAATTACATTTCTGATCAAACCAGAAAAGTGAAAATAAAGTCCTTGAATTTAGACAAAAACATCACAGTATTTTGTAGTTTCTTCTAAAAAAAAAAAGCATATGATTAAGAGATAGTTCACCCAAAAAATGAAAATTGTCATCATTTACTCACCCTCAAGTTGTTCCAAACCTGTTTCTTTCTTCTTCTGAACACAAAATAAGATATTTTTTTAAGAATGTGGGTAATAAAACAGTTGACGGGTAGCCATTTACATCAATAGTATGGAAAAAATACTATGGAAGTCAATGGTAATGATGCTTTATTTTAAGGACCAATTCTCACTATTAAACAGTTGCTTATTAGCATATTACTAGCATATTGGCTGTTTATTAGTACTTATTAGGCACATATTAATGTCTTATTCTGCATGACTTCATTCTAGATCCATTAACCCGACCCAATACATAAACTACCTTACTAACTATTAAAAAGCAGCAAATAGGGAGTTTATTAAGGACTCTTAATTAATAGTAAATATGTTTCCTAACCAGTGGCTACCTGTTTACCAACACTCTTCAGAATGTCTTCTTTTACGTTCAGCAGAAGAAAGAAACTTATACAGGTTTGGAACAACTTGAGGGGCAGTCGTGGCCTAATGGTTAGAGAGTCGGACTCGTAACCCAAAGGACGTGGGTTCAAGTCTGAGGTCCGGCAGAGCACAAATTCCAAGTATGGGTTACCGTACTTGACCACATGTCACGTCACTTTCACTGTCACTTTCACTTTCATACCGCTGGGAGCAAGGAGACGAGGAGAAGTGCAATTCCAAACACTCTTTAATGAAATTACACACAGGGAACATATCACACGCAGGAGACATGGAGTGAAGACACCAGATGTTCAAGACAGGGAAACACAGGGTTTAAATTCTGGGGAGTAAACTAGATAATAAATGCCACATGGCTGGAAACTAATAGAACTAAATGGGGACCAAACGAGAACAGGAAACAGGAGGAATCAAACGAGGACATGGAAACACTGGGAGCACGTGGAAAGAAAACACAAGACTGACAGAGGGTGAGTAAATGACAGTATTTTCATTTTTGGGTGAGCTATTCCTTTAACAATCTCTGAGCTCATGTGTTGAAAGGTTTATACTTGAACTCCTAATTCCCTTTGGAGAAAATGAACAGGATCATAACTTGGGAACCCTGCTGTTACACCCTCATGTTTTTCGTTTGTCTCATAGCCAGACATACCGCAGTTTGAATTTATGGAATTGTGAACGAAACATGTTCCTCTGAAGAAAGCAAGCCACATGGGTTCAGAATGACACGATGGTGAATAAATAATGACAGATCTGACATTTTTGGGTGAACTAACCCTTCACAGTGTCCTAATGTTGTCAGAATACTGGCCAACAAAAACAACCCAGAAATTTATATAAATATTTTATAAGGCACCAGTGCCACCGGAGTCATGCAGAGATTTTTCTTTGCTGTGAAATCAGAGTATTGTGCACATCACCGAAGGAAAATAAGTGGGAAGGCAGATGAAACACATTGCTGAAATACAGCACTTCAAGAGATTACCTGCATTCTCCATAGCAATATTTTATCTCAAGAACACACACGGCTTAGAGTATCTAAATATCTATGATATTCTTCTATTGAATACAGCAGATTCAGACGTGACAAAAGCGCTTTGAACATAAATCCTGTTTCTCTATAATGTATAATCATGGTCCACCTGTGAATCTTGTTTTCCATTCCTAAGATAAAATAACAGGAGAGGTAGCAGTACTTGGATGAAATCAAAATGACATTTCAAAAGCATGCAGAATCCAGTGCGCTTTGATGTGAAGTGCGCCGTCGATAAAGAAGTTTCAGTATTACCAATTTCTCTGAGTACAAGGCAAAAACCACAGCCTTTCTCATACTCGCAGAGGCCTGAAAATGTGAAATATCTTCCTCAGAGGGGCATGTGTGCTGACATTTATGTCACTGACTCTGTGGTTTACATCAAATATTGATGTTCACACCACAAGTCATGACCTGCAGTCAAACAGACAGAACCAGTTCCTGCATCAGCTCCCTATAGTCTTTCTTTAAATCATTCATTAATAGTGTCAGCTAAGTCGAACATGATTTACTGCTGCTCATACTTGGGTTACTTTGAATAAGTATGAAAAACACTGTTAATACACTTATAAGCAATATATATATATATATATATATATATATATATATATATATATATATATAGGTATCACTTGTTGCTTTAAAATTACCTGAAACTTTTGCCTAAACAATATGTTAAATACAGTTAACTAATGTAATAACAGTACCTAAGCCTAAGCAAATCTAAGAATTTTAAACATTAACAACTATGCAAGCTACACATATTTAATGATTCCTTTGGATTTGTAGAATTTTGAATTCACAGAATTGGTAGTTTGCTGTTATTGTATTTAAGCAATAAAATTAATTAAATATGTTTAATGTCATCAAATTCATTAAAAAACATATTTTCCTCACTTGACATTATAATAATAATTATTTATTTTTTTCTGTATGAGTTCTGCTGCCACATCATTTTAACTCATTTTGAAGTATTCTGTCAATTTTACCAAGGCTAAACTTTAAAATGTCAAAATGAATGAAAACGTATACAAGGTCACATTATTTAATAATAGCTAATACATATATATATATTGTTACAGGGCTGACGAGACGTGAGACATGCGGATCCATTTGCAAGGCTTTATTGTGAAACATGGTCAATAACAAAGCAGGGTCAGTAACTGGTAAACAGGTATGGCAGGGGCAAAACACAGAGCAGTCCGTTGAACAAGCGTGGGTCGACGATCAGCGTACAGTATCCAGAGGGCTAGGCAGAGAGATAATCCAATGTAACGAGCAATAATCCAAACGAGGTGTAACAAGAGTCCAAAGGGCAAAGCAGAGGGAATATCCAGAGAAACGGGCAGAATCAAACACGGGAGATCTAAACTAGGCAAACAGGAAACACGGGCAGAAACACACTAGGAATACGGGTAACGCTTTGTATGTAGCTGTGCTAACAATACTCGGCAGTGAGTGGCAGAAAGTCCAGAGTTTATATAGTGTGTGTGTGTGTGTGTGATTGGGTGATGGTGATTGTGAGATTGTTTTCAGGTGTGTGCGTGATCAGTGCAGACAGCTGTGTAGTGCAGTGGATGATGGGAAATGTAGTCCTTGAGTGATCTGTGACTGACTGTGTGATGGGTGAGTGACCTCTAGAGGTGAATGAAGAGAAGTTCATGGCTAGGATTTGTGACATAGCCCCCCCCCAAGGAGCGGCTTCCAGACGCTCCTAAACAGTCCTAGGTGGGCGGTGGAGCGGAGGCGGAACAGGGGGAGGGATGGAGGGCCAGGTCCATGTGGAAGCCAGGGCGGAGAGGATGGAACTGGAACCCACCAGGGTGGAGCAGGCAGATCTGGAGCCCACCAGGGCGGAGCAGATGGACCCGGAGCCCACCAGGTCGGAGCAGACAGAACTGGAGCTCCCCAGGGCGGAGCAGACGGACCTGGAGCCCACCAGGGCAGAGTGGACGGGACTGGAGCCCCCCAGGGCGGAGCAGGTAGGACTGGAGCCCCCCAGGGCGGAGCGGACGGACCTGGAGCCCACCAGGGCGGAGCGGACGGGACTGGAGCCCCCCAGGGCGGAGCAGACGGGACCAGAGCTCCCCGCAGGGAAGCAGACTGGGCAGGTAACCCTGACAGGACCTGGAAGCAGAGGAGAGTAAGGACAAACAACACAGGGAGAGCAGAGACAGACAATACTGGGAGAACAGAGACAGACAACACAGGGAGAGCCTTCACGATCTCAGGGGCCGTGCCAGGGCAGGACAGGAAATCCCAGACGGCCCCCATAGCCATGACCGGGCCGGACAGGGAATCACCGACGGCCTCCTTAGCCGTGTCAGGACAGGGCGAGAGTTCATAGACGGCCTCCGTAGCCATGACAGGGCCGGACAGGGAATCACAGACGGCCTCCTTAGCCGTGTCAGGACAGGGCGAGAGTTCATAGACCGCCTTCCTAGCTGTGACAGGACAGGGTGAGAGTTCATAGACGGCCTCCATAGCCGTGACAGGACAGGATGAGAGCTCACAGACGGCCTTCATAGCCGTGACAGGACAGGGCGAGAGTTCACAGACGGCCTCCATGGCCGGGACAGGACAGGGTAAGAGTTCATAGACGGCCTCCATAGCCATGACAGGACAGGATGAGAGCTCACAGACGGCCTTCTTAGCCGTGACAGGACAGGGCGAGAGTTCACAGACGGCCTCCATGGCCGGGACAGGACAGGGTGAGAGCTCACAGACGGCCTCCATAGCCGTGACAGGACAGGGCGAGAGTTTACAGGAGGATACCACCGACACCTCTGGAGGTTCTGCAGCTAACGCCGCCACCTCTGGAGGTTCTACGGTGGTAACCTGACCGGGTGAGAGTATATTGCTGGGCGCCACCACCTTGCCAGGGGCTGAGGCTCGCACCACCGCTTGGGGAGGTTCTGCAGCAGATGCCTTCCCCTGGGGCAGTACAGTGGTGGTGTATGTGGCCCAAATGCAACATAGTGCGATCCCTATCATGGGAAGCGCCTCAGACAGGGAAATCAGTTCAGAAACAGGAGGACCGAAGTGAGTGGATTTGGGGATACCAGCAGTGCGTACAGACACCAGCTGTGCATCCCTCACGCTGGATATCAACCGGAGAACTTGAAGGACTGACCTTGAGTCTCTGGGTGGGATAGGTGCTGGCTGAGGAGCTGAGACGTGAAGAGGTTCTGGCTGAGGAGCTGAGACGTGAATGGGCTCTGGCTGAGAAGCTGAGACGTGAAGGGGCTCTGAGGAGCTGAGACGTGAAGAGGTTCTGGTTGAGGAGCTGAGACGTGAAGAGGCTCTGACTGAGGAGCTGAGACGTGAAGAGGCTCTGACTGAGGAGCTGAGACGTGAAGAGGCTCTGACTGAGGAGCTGAGACGTGAAGAGGCTCTGACTGAGGAGCTGAGACGTGAAGAGGCTCTGACTGAGGAGCTGAGACGTGAAGAGGCTCTGGCTGAAGAGCTGTGACGTGGTCTGACTCTGGCTGGTCAGCTGTGACGTGGCGAGACTCTGGCTGGTCAGCTGTGACGTGGCGAGACTCTGGCTGGTCGGCTGTGACGTGGCGAGACTCTGGCTGGTCGGCTGTGACGTGGCGAGACTCTGGCTGGTCGGCTGTGACGTGGCGAGACTCTGGCTGGTCGGCTGTGACGTGGCGAGACTCTGGCTGGTCGGCTGTGACGTGGCGAGACTCTGGCTGGTCGGCTGTGACGTGGCGAGACTCTGGCTGGTCGGCTGTGACGTGGCGAGACTCTGGCTGGTCAGCTGTGACGTGGCGAGACTCTGGCTGGTCAGCTGTGACGTGGCGAGACTCTGGCTGGTCAGCTGTGACGTGGCGAGACTCTGGCTGGTCAGCTGTGACGTGGCGTGACTCTGGCTGGTCAGCTGTGACGTGGCGTGACTCCTGACGATCAACTGTGGCTTGGCTTGACTCACGGAGATCACAGGTGGCTTGGCTTGACACGTGATGATCAACTGTGGCTTGGCTTGACTCATGGAGATCACTGGTGGCTTGGCTTGACTTGTGACGATCAACTGTGCTTTGGCTTGACTTGTGACGATCAACTGTGGCTTGGCTTGACTCACGGAGATCACTGGTGGCTTGGCTTGACTTGTGACGATCAACTGTGCTTTGGTTGGACTTGTGACGATCAACTGTGGCTTTGCTTGACTTGTGACGATCAACCGTGGCTTGGCTTGACTCACGGAGATCACTGGTGGCTTGGCTTGACTTGTGACGATCAACTGTAGCTTGACTTGACCTTTTAACATAGGCTGTGACTTGACTTGGTTTTTCAACATCAGCGGTGACCTGACTTGACTCCTTAACATCAGCGGTGACTTGACTTGGCTTTTTAACATCAGCGGTGACTTGACTTGACTCTTTAACATCAGCGGTGACTTGACTTGACTCTTTAACATCAGCGGCGACTTGACTTGGCTTTTTAACATAGGCTGTGGCTTGACTGGGCTTTTTAACATAGGCCGTGACTTGACTTGGTTCTTTAACATCAGCGGCGACTTGACTTGGCTTTTTAACATAGGCTGTGACTTGACTTGGTTCTTTAACATCAGCGGCGACTTGACTTGGCTTTTTAACATAGGCTGTGGCTTGACTTGGCTCTTTAACATCAGCGGCGACTTGACTTGGCTTGTGACTGGCAGCAATGACGCTACGGGGTGTTGTTGTGGCCGCCATTTTGTGAGCGTGCTCTAGCGCAGCTGTGATCACACAATTGGGTGTGGTGTCTCGTTCCTCCGCGACCCCCACAGTAAACGAAGAGCCAACACATAGCAAAGCATAGTCCAGGAACTGACTGAGAGATGAACGGGGACCCTCACGGGTTAGCTGTGATTTCAGCGGCTGATTAATGCCCTCACAAAAGAAGTCTATGAGTACACAGTCCGGCAGATCAGAAAAATGGGCGAGGTCTAAGTATTCTTGTATATACTCCTCAAGTGGTCTCAAGCCCTGCCTGAGGTGTAACAAAGTTCTTGCAATGTCCATACCTGGCCAATATCCACTAGAAAAGCCGCTGGATCCTTTGTTGGCCGAGTATTCTGTTACAGGGCTGATGAGACGTGAGACATGCGGATCCATTTGCAAGGCTTTATTGTGAAACATGGTCAATAACAAAGCAGGGTCAGTAACTGGTAAACAGGTATGGCAGGGGCAAAACACAGAGCAGTCCGTTGAACAAGCGTGGGTCGACGATCAGCGTACAGTATCCAGAGGGCTAGGCAGAGAGATAATCCAATGTAACGAGCAATAATCCAAAGGAGGTGTAACAAGAGTCCAAAGGGCAAAGCAGAGGGAATATCCAGAGAAACGGGCAGAATCAAACACGGGAGATCTAAACTAGGCAAACAGGAAACACGGGCAGAAACACACTAGGAATACGGGTAACGCTTTGTATGTAGCTGTGCTAACAATACTCGGCAGTGAGTGGCAGAAAGTCCAGAGTTTATATAGTGTGTGTGTGTGTGTGTGATTGGGTGATGGTGATTGTGAGATTGTTTTCAGGTGTGTGCGTGATCAGTGCAGACAGCTGTGTAGTGCAGTGGATGATGGGAAATGTAGTCCTTGAGTGATCTGTGACTGACTGTGTGATGGGTGAGTGACCTCTAGAGGTGAATGAAGAGAAGTTCATGGCTAGGATTTGTGACATATATATATATATATATATATATTATTTTTTTATTTTTATTTTTTTGAAACTGAACACAAACATTTAAAATTTTGGGGTAAGTATGATTTCTATTTCAAATAAATGTACTTTCTTTTTATCAAATAATCTTGTTTTTTTATCTAATTTTGCACAAAAATATTAAATATAAAAAAAATATATATACGTATATATAAATGCTATAACAGTCATAAAATCATCATAAATGTTATTGATATTATTTTACTAAGTTTTCGATTCCATATTACAGTCTGTGTGAGTAAAATACTATAATTTAACTCTTTACGAACGGATAATAGTCCTCATCTGCCATCTGAAATGTTATGACACATTTTGTAAAAATTTTTACATTTCTAAAGCTGTACATATGTAAAAACCTTTGATTATATGATCCATACTGCATATACGCTTAAGAGTATATACACATGTATGTGGAGGTCAGGTGCCGAGGAATTATGGGAATATCAATGCAGTGTCTGTTGAAAGACATTGATACTGCTGGATTGGCATTGATGGAGTCTCTGAAGGAAATGGCAGAGGAAGCAGAGAAAGACAGCTTCTGGCTATGGTACACAAGACAGGATAAAATGTGTAGTGTGTAGAAGTGAGGAAAGTTGTGCAACAGTTGTGTGGTTAGAAAAGTGTATGCTCTAAAAAGAAATTAGGTGGATCTATTACCACAACTGAAATAAATACTAATTTATTGATTTAATTCAGTCCTGCTCCTGGAAGGCCACTTTCCTGCAAAGTTTATTTCCAACCAACCTGCCTGTGGCTTTCAAGTGCACTTAATTGTATAATACAGACTTATTACATTAATTAATAATCTTAGACTTACATTACAATAATACTAGACAGGGCATTTAAAGGAGGACTAAAGGAAGACAGTAAACACTTATGAAACACCCAAAACACACTAGCTCAGGGGTGGCCAACGTCGGTCTTGGAGAGCCACAGTTGTGCAGAGTTTCTCTCCAACCTAATCAAACACACCTGGACAAGCTAACCAAAGTCTGAGGGTTAGAAAGCTATAGACATGCGTTTTGTAGTGAGTATTCCCTAAACTAAAGTGTTACTAAAAAGGGAAATTACAACTTTATGTAACACTGGCTCTGCACCCCTTTACCTAAATTCACTACTTCAGACTTATGTGCCCTCCAGAAGCTTGCGTTCTGCAAGTGAACACTGCATTGTAGCGCCATCCTAAAGAGGCACAAAATCACTTTCACAGACTTTTACCTTGACTGTTCCCCTGCTGGTGGAATGACTTGCCCAACTCAATCCGAGCAGCTGAATCCTTTGCCATCTTCAAGAAATGACTAAAAACACATCTTTTCCATCTACACTGTGACTTGACCCTCTGACACTAGAACTCTCTATTCTGTTTCTATTTTATCTACTTGTTTTCTTTTTATTTATAAAAAAAAAACAATAATAATTTGACCCTCTAACACCAGCTCTATTCTATCTCTTTTCTACTTTTTATTTTATTTAAATAAAATTGCTATTGTACATGTACTGCGTTAGACTATAGGTGCCAGAGTTATGTCTTTGTTCCATATGTGCCTTCCTTGCCCTAGTTTCTCCCTCCATGCCCATATTTGTTTTTTCCTGTTCCTGTACACGTTTAGTTCCATTAGTTCCTCCTGTGTCTAATTCATTACTCCTCACCTGTTTCAGTTCTTCCTCGTTTACTCTCCTTCTATTTAAGCCCTGTGTCTTTCCATGTCCTGTGTCCAGTATTGTACGTCAACCTCTCGACCTACGTGTGTGTTCCTTGAGAGTTGGATGAATGAAAACTGTTGATGTAAATCTCCTTGGTTTCTGCGCTCCTTCGTCTCCCCGTCTCCGCCACAGTAGGCGAACCGTGACAATAGGACTTACCACACTTATATATTTTTGCTGTTTTTATTGCTTCTATTAGCCTCATTTGTAAGTCATTTTGGATAGGATATTATTAAAATGATTAAATATAAATGTAAATGTAATGTTATAGACTTTTTACATCTCACAATTAATAACTTGCACTTGTGAAATACATTTAGGTATATATATTTGGACACTAACACAATTTTCATAATTTCAGATCTGTATGCCACCAGAACAGATTAAAAATAAAACAATCAAGATGAAATTGAAGAGCAGACTTAAGCTTTAATTCAAGGGGTTGAACAAAAATATAACATAATATGCTTAGGAATTACAACCATTTTTTATACACAGTCCCCCTATTTTCAGGAGCTCAAATTTAATCGGACAAATAAATATAATCATAAATAAAATGTTAATTTTTAATATTTTGTTGAGAATCCTTTGAAGGCAATGACTGCCTTAAGTCTGGATCTCATGGACATCACCAGAGACTGGGTTTCTCCTTTCTGATGCTCTTCCAGACCTTTACTGCAGCTGACTTCAGTTGTTGCTTGTTTGTGGGTCTTTCTGCCTTTAGTTTTGTCTTCAGCGAGTGAAATGCAGCTCAATCGGGTTGAGATCAGGAGATTGACTCGGCCACTGCAGAATACTCCCCTTTTTTACCTTTAAAAACTCCTGTGTTGCCTTTGCTGTATGTTTTGGGTCATCGTCCATTAATACTATGACGCGCCGCCCAATCAACCTTGCTCCATTTGACTGAATCTGAGCAGACAGTATATCTCTATACACTTCAGAATTCTTCTGGCTGCTTCTGTCTTCTGTCACGTCATTAATAAACACAGTAACCCAGTGCCACTGGAATCCATGCACGCTCATGCCATCACACTGCTTCATGTTTCACAGATGATGCTTTGGATCATGAGCTGTTCCAAGCCTTCTCCATACTTTTTTCTTCCCGTCATTCTGGTACAGGTTGATCTTAATTTCAGCCGTCCAAAGAATGCTTTTCCAGACGTGGTCTGGCTTTTTTAGATGTTTTTTTGGCAAAATCTAATCTGGCCTTGTTTGCACCTTGTGATGAACCTTCTGTGTTTGCTCTTCTTGTTGACTTCTCTTGATTTTAGACTTTAACAGTGACACGTCTACCTCCTGGAGAGTGTTCTTCTCTTTGCTGGATGTTGTGAAAGTGTTTTTCTTTACCATGGAGAGGATTCTCCGATCATCCACCACTGTTGTCCTCCATAGACCTCCAGGCCTATTTATGTTTCTGAGCTCACAGTGCGTTCTTTATACTCAGAATATACCAAACAGTTGATTTGACCGCTCCTAATGTTCCTGCTATCTCTCTGATGGATTTGTCTTGTTTTTGAAGCCTAGCAATCGTCTGTTTCACTTGTATGGAGAGCTCCTTTGCAGCAGCTAAAATAATGAAAATTGTGCCTTTGTCCATATACTGTATATATGGACCTAACGGTATAAGCTCGCAATTCTGAGAAAATAAAGTCTGAATCGGTCTGTAAGTCTGTATTTTTATTTTGTGGTGGAAATATGCTTCCATAGTTTTCAGATACCTTGTCATTGCATCAGCTTATTGTTTTTATTTTGTAGTCCGAAAAGATCAATAATGTTGAAACGGTAATGTTGAAATCATTCGGAACTATTTATTTTTTGGTGTAATCAACATAATTTATTTTTGTTTATGCTATAAAGCAAGTTCCTCTAACTCAGTGTACTTTTTTTGGTTGAACATAAGTTCATTAGAAGTCTTTTTTGATGCAAAACTGCAAAATTAGAGTGCAGTATAACTGTAACTGGGGAGGCAATGAAGGGTGGGTCACTGAATTGCATATTTTTCTGACTCCGGCTGGGCAATGCTGGCACTCAACGGCCACTATCCACTATTTAATATACACCTTACTGAAAAGTACACTTAATTGCATAACAATCCTAGACTTATACTGAATGGGAGAGCTCTCTTTGACTTGGGACACCTATAACTCACCCAAAACAGCATCAACCACCCAGCAACTCCATAAAAATGATCTCTGCACCACAATATCATGGAGGTATAGATAGGTTGTTTTGACTTGAATGCAAACTCCATATGCTGGCAGCAAGTTTAGCACCAACAAGCACGGTTGACATTTTCTTCAAAAAATGTCAACATCTAGTTTATAATTTATGATTAAAACACAATAACTGTTTCCAGATACTTTCTCGTCTGTGCTTGTAGGTCCATTTGGCTCCCATTCCTGCTTTAATAATTCATCAGTCTGATATACAGCAGCAGTCTGTTCTTACACAAGACCTCTTCTGATAATCGCTCAGGGCCCGTGCCGGCTCACTGTGAACCACGTGTTTTCAGTATTTCTTCATGGGCAACTGCTACATGCATGTTTTCAAAAGGGTTGTTCAGTTGTGCTGGTTCATCACATGCCCGTCTTATGGCATCTCCGCAATCTGACAATGGCCCTAACAGCTTGTTGTTATACAATGTTGTTGGAGATATTGAGTTACACGGGCGCTGGCGTCCCACTCAACACATGTCTGGGCGTTAGGTGTTGGTGGTGGTACGGGCTGGAGGCGTGAGCGTGTGGTCATTATCGTGTAATCAAATTAATGTGTGGTGTGATATCACTATTTAATGCCGCCGACTCACTGATGCTTAGTGAAAAGTCTTTTCAATGCTCACATTATATGTAATATACGTTTGAATGTGAGATTATAATGCCACCCGCAGTCCATTGACCTACTCATCAATTCGATATGTACTTTTAATGAGCTCTTGCATTAGGAAGCACGAGGGACTAATTTTTAATCTCCCTTTTAAATGAGGAACCACCAAGCATGCTTTGCATGAATATCTTTTGGAAAAATTATGTCATGTCAATGATGATATAAATAAATGTTTATCTCAGGTCTCGGAATTGCATTGTGCATTTGATTAAGCTGTCAGTGCATTAGATTTGATTTAGTCAAGGACAAATTGGATTTAAAAAAAAAAAATGATAAACACATGCGTTGATCTAAACATTCATGAACAGTCTGATTTATATCGGATCCGTAGCTTTGCTTAACAAAAATGAACTGTGGTTGGACGCTCTACATGTAGAAGTGGCCAATTCTTGGACAAAACAGACAGTGAAGCCATCCAGAATTTATGCTGATATGCTTTTATGTTGCAGATGCTCATATTTTCAGTCCCTTAGCATTTATATGCAAATCAAACAATATTGGCGACACACATATATTTATGAAATGAGCATCACATCCAGAAAACAATCCAGTAACGTGAATGCAAAATGAATCCAGTCATGTTTTATTTACTCATATTTTACAAGCGGTTTACCGAAGGTAAGCACCGAATGTAATATCATCATAGCGCAACGTGTTGTGGTTAAATGAAAACATTATACATTATTAAACATGCATAAACAAGGGCATAATTCCTTGCTGATATGCATTTCAGTTCGGTGACAGAATGGAGAAGCAGATATTTCATAAACACCTGAATAATACACTGCATTATTCAGAGTGGAGCCTCGTGTCTGAAGAACGGATTTACAAATCTTATATTTATTAAGGTAAATGGAACTGTTGTTTCCGTTGATGTGTCACTTCACATTAACCAACGAGGCCATCGATTGAGCTGAGTCACTGTATCACTTCATTGTCGTGAAACTGTGCAGTGATTTATGTGTTTATGAGAGACTGAGTGAGGTAAACTAGAGCTGCCATCAGATCTATAGCTGTTCCGTGTCTCCATAGATCACACCACAAATGTGTCATGTTTCCCAGTGCAAATATCTAAAAAAATGCTTAAAACAAGATCAGATTGATAGAAAATAAATATGATATTAACAGTTCAGTAATACTTTAGAATAGGGAACACATTCACTATTAACTAAGACTTTTCCTTGAACAAATTCATAATCTGCTGCTTATTAATAGTTAGTAAGGTAGTTGTTAAGTATAGGTGGGGTATGATTAAGGCATCTAAAATATGGTCATGCAGAATAAGGCAATAATATTTGGTTTATAAGTACTAATAAACAGCTAATATGCTAGTAATATGCATTCTAATAAGCAACTTTAGTTAATAGTGAGAATTGGTCCTTAAAGTAAAGTGTTAAAACAGTAAACAGTTATTTTCATGGAGTACAAGCTATTTTTTGTCAAAAGCTGGCAAATACAATAATAAATAGTAATAAAAAAATAATAAAGTGGACAATATCAGGACAAAATAAGACAAAATACTTTCATGCTTTCAAACTACTGTATATTGTGTCTTATTTCCCATAATTTTCAACAAAGCCCTAATCATTAATATTCAAAGAGTAACACTCTGAAAACAACAATTAAATTCTTATGAAAACTGCACTGAATTTAATCAGCAGACGTAATCACTACATGGCCAGTTCATACTGTTGATCCCATAAGCACTATTTGGATGGTAATTGTTTCTCAGGGGGATGTCTGTAAAAAAATAAATCTGCATTGCTCCTCAGTGTTTGGGTGGAGGTAAATCCACGGTGGAGGTGTGAGTTTGACATCCTACAAATTCAGAAATGCACTTCTGATGTGGTCAGTCACATGTTCAGTCACATTGCTTGGATAGTTAATAAATTAATATTTAATTTAATAATGGGTGTAAAAAAGTGATGTGCAAATTACCACAAATTGTAAAAGTTACTATACGGTGCTTGGCAGTGGTCAAAAAGGATTTACAAGATGACTTTTGGACTTTTCCCTTCTTGTAAACTTAGAGATTTGGACATGATCACAGTGTTTGTCAAAACACTAGGTAATTCGTCTGGGAATTTTTTCGTGGGTGGTGGGAGAAAAATACCAACAATCTTGATTCAGACGGCAGTAAAATCATTGACTAGACCCTGCAAATAATGAAAATACCATATGTGCCCATGAGACCCAATTACCATCCGAATAGAGCTACAGTGGTCAATATGCTACGAACGCTATAGATTTTCTGTCCACGTATTCCAACACTATAGTCCCATTGCTAGTCCTATTTTCGCTTATTAAAGGTATAGTTCAGCCTAAAATTAAAATTCTGTCATTATTTGCTCACCATCCACTTATTCCAAACCTGTATGAATTTCTTTCTTCTGTTGAACACAAAAGAAGATATTTTGAAGAATGTGTGTAACCAAACAGTTGATGGTAGCCATAGTATTTTCTATACAATGGAATTCAGACTGGCAACAAAGAAAAATCATTTTATCTCAACTGTCTGCCATCTATGTGATTTCAAGCTGTGATTTTAACTGTAAGATTTTCTACAAGACAAATGAAAACAATAATCACTTTATGAGATAAAATGAAACCCTGCATTGTATTTAATATGAGCTAGTATTTGGATTAATGTGTAAACATGCCGTTGGGTTAAATTAGCAAACCAGCCTGCCAGGTTAGATTAACCCTGCATTTGTTCAGTCCTACATTCACTCAGCAGTGTGTCTACAAACTACACAAACTGAAGTGAACATAAATGTGGCTGTAAAAAACAGCTGGACTTAAATTCTATTCAGTTTAAATCACCTCAGGAATGATTATAGGCAGATGCGTGCAAGCATAAAGAGCATCAGTAATGTGACCGTTGCAATGCCATTATTACTGGTTACATAAGAGTTAAAACTTCATATTAAACATTCTAAAGGCCATGCATTGACCTAAATTTAGAGCATTTATGTTGTACCATGAATTATACATTTTATATTAAATGAAATATGTATTTTTATATAACACATCTGGCTTTATTAATATCTATTTATACACATGAAAACACTGTTGTTTATATCAGGAGTACATTATGTCATCCTACTAAAAACCCTTAATCTGTGTGATTTAGACTTGTCTGTGGCTGATGACGTGACAGGGTAGTCCACATGAACCAGTTTTTTGACTGAAGTAAGCTTCTACAAATAACCCCTGCTCAGTGTTTAGGGAACAGTGAACACTTGATAGGGACCCAGTGAACTGATTGTAGCTTTCTGAACTTTAAAATGCAATTAACTAGGAAATTATGTTCAGTTTTAAGTATGTTTAATATGTTTTGACATTTCTGACATCAATCAACCTTTTATTTGTAATTTAGATATCTACCACCACTCATTAAAAGAGTCTGGTACAATTGCCATGATGTTGAAAGGCACAGCAAGAGATGTGTGTTTGATCTGTTGCTTAACAGATGATGGCAGGTCAAAGAGAGAGAGAAATAACAATGAATAGAATGTTGCCTCATAAATAGAGTTGCCAAATGTTATCGTATAATTCACATGAACAGAAGATTTCTGGCCTCTTTTAGAGAACTCAGTTGGATATATTTGTTGTGTAACTACTTTAAGCACAGTTCTGAGTCATAAAGCACCCAAAAACGACGCTAATCTGAAGTTATTCAACCGGATCCTGCTAAATTCCCTGCCCTTGTGAAAAAGAAGTGCACTTTAATTGTTTTGAATATGCACTTGTTGTGAACTTCAGATTCTAAAAAATATAACTGTAATGGCAAACAGTGTTGGGGAAAGTTACTTTTAAAAGTAATGCATTACGTTACTTATGGCAGTTTTGAGAGGGCACAGCTCAAACAAACCTTTCAATAGGATGAAGAAGAAAGTTCAACACTATTCAGCAATGATTAAAAAAAATAAAAAAATGAACAAATGTTATGTTTATTTAAAGTAATATTTTTCTTATTAGTATGGTTGAATTGGATCATCGAAGGTCAGCAGCAAAGACATCAGTTAATAAAATGAGATTAAATACATAAAGAATATTTGTGTTATTTAACATTAACATTTACTATTTTAAGAGTACATACATTTTCACATTTAGTCTAGAACTACAGTAACATCATGTTCACACAGCGCACAACACCTCTGCACTTATTCCTGATTTCTCTCAACATGAGTCAATAAATGGGAAAACAAAGTAACTTGTTTGCTTATTTGACAAAAAGTAACTCAGATATTTTCTCATAAATTAAAAAGTATTGTTACTTTACTAGTTACTTAAAAAAGTAATCTGATTGTGTTACTTGCAATGTGTTACCCCCAACACTGCTTGCAAATAATATAATATAAATGAAATGAAATGGAATTTAAGTGTACTTAAATACTTTCATGACTATTTCTTAACACAGTAAAAGTCTACTTTAAAGTACATTTTAAATCATTATGTTTTAATAATCTTTGTCCTGCTTTAAAGAAGCACACTTATTTTGTTGACTAACATACTACAGCACATGTGAAGTACTTGATTATAAATTGAACTGTAGTGTGTTATTCAATATTACATTTAAAATTAATATGTTTTAAGTGTACTAAAGTGAAGCTTCATTGTTACAAATGTGTAATTACAAATATATTTAAATACTTGACATACACGTTTCAATAGAAATGACATTAAAGAATATTTGTGTTTCTCATAAATGTTCAAGGTTCTTGTTTATTTGTCACATACACAATCATACAGGGTATAATCAGTAGTGAAATGTAGGTCAGGACGGGTCCGCTCAATGGACAGTGCAAAAAAATAAAATATGGTTTGTCATCCATTTGTACACTTTAACCTTATTTCAAAGACACCAGAAGTAATTATGAAATCATAAGATCTACTTAAGTACTTAAGTGAGTAAAACAGCACTATAAAGTTCATTTAAGCTATATTTTAATGGAAATGGAAATAACAGGCAATTAAAAGTCGTTAAAAACGTTACGTTCAGTTGACACTGTATATTATTTTGGAAAATAATATTTCTGTAATACACTTTTTAAAAGTATGCTTTAGTGCACTTTTTTTTTTTTTACTGAGGGTCTAAAAGTCAGTGCAGAAAAAAACCCTTTAAGTACTGGTATCCTATGTGTGGAAAACTTCAGAAGGGAATTGTGGCAGCCGCCTGAGAAGACACCAGCACAGAGGGATGACAGCCATAGAGCTTTAGCGCTCCTGTCCCACTCGGTTGCTCTGCAGATTGAGTATGACAGATTGGCCGCCCCCGAGGTTGCTGCTGCAATGATGACTATACAGCACTTTTCGGTTTGATGTGGTGCTCACAGCTACATGCAAACAGCACCTGCCAGACTCTGCGAGAGAAGGCGGACTGATTATGTAATCTGGTCATTTGTTTAACAAAAAACACCCGAGCCGGCGCTGTGGCGGTCAAAGGAAAAAACAATACCTCAGTGGTCAAAGCGAGACACATTCAGCTGTCGCCCATGCAGAGTCACACATGGGATGGGCACCTGTGCCACTCCACATCTGCCACTGGCAAAATCCATCAGCACATTACTAGATCCGCTCTAGCATCTTGTAATACACTAGCACAGTGTTACTGCATTTGTCTGCAAACTCACCATCAGTTAAGCTTCTTTGGTATGTAAGGTGCACACAGAGATGAAGAACGAATTGCATTAGAATTACGTAAGAATGAGAGGATTGTTTATTTGTGCTGTCTGCATTAAGAACTGAATTGACCAAATCAGGCAAATTATTAAAGGAAATAACAGGACAGAAGCAACTTATTCATGAAGATAACAAACATATATATATATATATATATATATATATATATATATATATATATATATATATATATATACAGGTGCATCTCAGTGAATTAGAATGCCGTGAAAAAGTTATTGTAAGTTCTTGTAACTTATTTCAAAAAGTGAAACTTTCATATATTTTAGATTCATTGCATGTAAAGTAAAACATTTCAAAAGTTTTTTTTGTTTTAATTTTGATGATTAGAGCTTACAGCTCATGAAATTGAAAGATCAGTATCTCAAAATAATAGAATATTTACATTTGAGTTTCAATAAATGACCATCCATACAGTATAAATTCTGGGTATCTCTTGTTCTTTGAAACCACAATAATGGGGAAGACTGCTGACTTGCCAATGATCAAGAAGACGAACATTGACGCCCTCCACAAAGAGGGTAAGTCACAGAAGGTCATTACTGAAAGGTGTGGCTGTTTACAGAGTGCTGTATCAAAGCATATTAAATGCAAAGTTGACTGGAAGGAAGAATTTGGGTAGGAAAATGTGCACAAGCAACAGGGATGACCGCAAGCTTGAGAATACTGTCAAGCAAAGCTGATTTAAACACTTGGGAGAGCTTCACAAGGAGTGGACTGAAGCTGGAGTCAGTGCATCAAGAGTCACCACGCTCAGACGTCTTCAGGAAAAGGGCTACCAAGCCACTCCTGAACCAGAGACAACATCAGAAGCGTCTTACCTGGGCTGTGGAGAAAAAGAACTGGACTGTTGCTCAGTGGTCCAAAGTCCTCTTTTCAGATGAAAGTAAATTTTGCATTTCATTTGGAAATCAAGGTCCCAGAGTCTGGAGGAAGAGTGGAGAGGCACAGAATCCATGTTGCTTGAAGTCCAGTGTGAAGTTTCCACAGTCAGTGATGATTTGGGCTGCCATGTCATCTGCTGGTGTTGGTCCACTGTGTTTTCTGAAGTCCACAGTCAACGCAGCCATCTACCAGGAAATTTTAGAGCACTTCATGCTTCCTTCTTCTGACCAGCTTTATGGAGATGCTGATTTCATTTTCCAGCAGGACTTGGCACCTGCCCACACTGCCAAAGGTACCAAAAGCTGGTTCAATGACCATGGTGTTACTGTGCTTGATTGGCCAGCAAACTCGCCTGACCTGAACCCCATAGAGAATCTATGGGGTATTGTCAAGAGAAAGATGATAGACACCAGACCCAACAATGCAGATGAGCTGAAGGCCACTGTCAAAGAAACCTGGGCTTCCATACCACCTCAGCAGTGCCACAAACTGATCACCTCCATGCCACGCCGAATTGAGGCAGTAATTAAAGCAAAAGGAGCCTCTACCAAGTATTGAGTATATATACAGTAAATTAACATACTTTCCAGAAGGCCAACAATTCACTAAAAATGTTTTTTTTTATTGGGCTTATGAAGTATTCTAATTTGTTGAGATAGTGAATTGGTGGGTTTTTGTTAAATGTGAGCCTAAATCATCACAATTAAAATGTCTTACCCCTTCCCCTTACCCCTTCCCCTTAGTTTTGCGCGTTCACGTGAGAGTAAGGGCTATCCCAATTCTCGTTTTGATCGAGGGGTAGGGCTAAGGGGAAGTGGTAGATACCCCTTAAAACCAAGCATTTTCGCAAGCTTACTTGAAACCAAGGGGTACCCAGAACACACTGCACAACCGGCAACAATGTCGGCCAGATCATCCAGAGAGTCCCATTTTCGGCTTAAATAATTGATTTAAAAATTACGACAGTCTTGTTTTATGCTCTACACAGTCCTGTACATATATATTTGCAACCATGTTCTTAATTGAAAAGTTTAAAAAAATCGTCAGTTTGCTACGCTAACGTTACATCGCTGATTTGCACAACAATCGCAAAAACATCACTAATAAAACCCACGCGATCGACATACACACACTTGCAGACGCCATCTTGGAAGTTTGTGATCAACACTTGTCGCCTCTGGTGACGTAGCAGCCAGCTAGTGACGATGTACGATGACATAACCGTAACCAAGTGGTGTCTCATTTCATAGGGGTATGTTTTCACCCCTAGCGCTTACCACTCGGTTTCGAGGGACAAGGGCTAGGGGTAAGACAAAGGGGTAGGGGAAGGTAAGGGGTAAGACAGAGAAATGTGATTCACCCTTAAACTACTTCAGTCTGTGTGCATTGAATTTATTTAATACACGAGTTTCACAATTTGAGTTGAATTACTGAAATAAATTAACTTTTCCCACGACATTCTAATTTATTGAGATGCACCTGTATATATGCATGCATACATACATTTTTAAAACAAAAGTAATGCTTTTATGCAGCAAGAATGCACAATTGATTATAAGTGCTAGTAAAGACAAAAGATTTAAAAATGTCAACTTTCTATTTATAAAAAAAAACTAACTATTTTTAACAATGAAAATAATAAATGTTTCTTATTAGTATGATTTCTGAAGGATCATGTGACACTGAAGACTGAACTAATGATGCTGAAAATTCAGCTTTGCATCACAGGAATAAATTACATTTTTAAATATATTAAAATAAGAAACCAACTATTTGTAATAACATGTAACATTTTAAATCTGCATACTTTAAAATACATATACAAAATAAGCACAAGATATATATATATATAAACCTGCATTAAACTTTTTTTTTTTTTTTTGAGAAATTGTTAATTTACATATCAGCGTCTCAGAAAAAAATCCCTCACAGATGAAGATATGGCAATATGGTGTCCTTGAAAAAAGCTCCGTGACGATCAGTATTCTCCTTTTGTATTTCTGAAACCATCATAAGGTTTATAATGGCTTGGATGTGTGTAAATATGTCAGCCTTGTGTCATGTGTCTTGTGTTTCCCACCCTCATGTTTCCATATTTGGTTAGTTTCCTGTCCTTGTTAAGTGTGATCATTAGTTAATTCGTGTCCAGGTGTGTGTTTGTGATTAAGTGTAAATTACCCTGTGTATTTAGTTCCTGTCTGTTGAGTTCCTTTTGGTCTGGTCTACTCGTTACTCCCCGGTGTTCCTGTGTGTCAGCCCTGCCTTGTCATCATTAAAGACTATTATTTTGAGTTTACTCCTCATCTCCGTATTCCTTGTCCATCCTTGCTGTGTGCACCGTGACAAAATAATAACAGAATGTTCATTTTTTTAGTGAACTATTCCTTGTTGTGAAGTGGTTGGTATTTGATTAAGAGTTTTATGCTGAAATACCTCACGCTGAAGTGCAACAATTGCTAAGTGAATTTGCTCCTATGTTTCATCACATGTGAGACCAAAAAGAAGTGTCAAACTCTGTTCACTCTGGTTCAGACTAAAAGGCACCAAAAATGGCCAAAGGCAAATACGCCTCCATTGTGGGTCGTGGAGCTTGTGAAGATCGCCCCATCGGCGCAACCTGTTTGCCAAGAAACTTCAGAGTTGTGCTGTACCGGTTGGTTACTGTTTTCCAGTCCTGCTGTGGTGTTGTCAGCGCTCTCTAAATCTACTCATTGCCTTTCATCAGTCAGGCCCAGAGCCGCAGAATGCCTGCAGCGCTTTGCCTCGCAGACAGGGTTCAGACTCTCTCTTTTTTCTGCAGGATGTGTCACTCACAGGCAGCTCGGTGCTGAGGGAGTCTGACTGCAGGATCAATGAGAGGATGAATCTTCTCTACTGGCTCCAACATATTCAACATATTCTCACTGAGCCTGAATAGGATTCACAGTGAATCTGTAATGATTTTATTTACTAGATAGCACAGAAACTCACCACAACACTTTCCTAAACAACCACGTTTCACTATTACGCATGTAAATTTGGCTGATCTTTGTTCATTTCTGCACTAAATTAATAAGGTCTTGTTATTAATTTTCAGTGTTGTTCAAGGTAATTAAACAAACCGTTTTTCAACAACTGTAAAACATGTTCTTTTTTGGCATCTATGGTTCCAAATTTTCTTTGAAGAACCAAAAATGGATGTAGCAAAAACTTTATTTTTAAGACAGAATATGTACAATTATGGTATTTCAGTTAAAAAGCACCCACTGTCATAGAGGCACAATAATTGGCCTAACAATAAATAGCTGACTTCCATTTGGAAGTAAATTTAGATGTTTAATATCATTTAAGTTTAAGTGTCCACTTTAGAGATAATTACCATATTTATAATGAAACCAACATATAAAAAATATATATATTTAATTTCGTTTTATAAAATATCATATTTATTGTTACTACTGTAAAACCATATTAAATTATTATGGGATGTCCTTCAAGCAGTGTAAAAAGCTTTCAGAATTTTTTTTATTAAAAGTTTCTGTATTTTAAAAATAAACAAATTTTAATGACAGGATAATTATCAACAAGAATTAAATCATTATTTCATTTTTTTAAACAGAATATGGTACAAACTTTGCAAAAGTAATTATTTTTAACAAGCATTAACTTGCCCTGTTTTGGTGAGCTTCATACATTTATATAATTTTGATGACACTTTAGAATACTGTTCCGTCATTAATGAATAACTACATGAAAACAAATGAGTAGTGCACTATTAACATTCTAGTAACTACTATTAACTATCAAGAAACTTAATGAATTAGTAAGTACAGTAATAGGGCTCAGTTGAAAGTGGTAGTTCAATGTTAGCTATTCAATAACTACCATTTTTTCATAAAGTATGTCCCGGAGAACTACTAAGTACTACTATATACAGGTTCAGAATTAATGTGAATAATGCAAAATGTATAATCAGTTCTAAAGTGAAGATCATGGTAACCCACTATTAATGACTCAAGTATTACCATATCCTTCAGAAGCAATGACTAATTATTTAGATCAGATTTCTAAAGTGAATCAGATGATAACTCTCACTGAAGTCAGTGCAAGTGTCTGAGGAGTATGTAAGGTTTTGTATAGTAATGACTCAAGTGTTACTACATCCTTCTAAAGGAATTGCTAATTATTTGGATCAGTTTTCTAAAGTGAAGATCATGGTGACCCACTAAGAATGGCTCAAGTGTTTTACCAAATCCATCAGAACTAATTACCATCCAGAACCTTACAAAACCCTCAAAAGTTTACAATGACTTCAGTAATTATAGGCAGTTATCATGATCTTCACTTTAGAATACTGATCCAAATAATTAGTAATTCCTTTCGAAGGCTGTAGTAACACTTGAGTCATTACTATCCAATACTTTACAAAACCCTCAAAAGCTTACAATGACATCAGTCATTTCTACAGAGTTATTATGTTACTCACTGCAGAAATCTGATCCAAATAATTAGTCATTCCTTTTGAAGGATAGGGCAATACTTGAGTCATTGCTAGTGGGATACCATGACCTTCACTTTAGAATTAATAATTCATTTTGCATTATTGACATTATAATTATGAACCTGTTGTAGTAGTATGGGAGATATGAAACAATATTTACTGATTAGCTAATAGTGAACTACCACATTCAGCTAAGCACTATTACTTACTAATTCAATAATCAGAGTCTCTTGTTAGTGAATAGTAGTTACTAGAGTGCTAATATTACTTGTTCCTGTGTAGTTATTCGAAATGTGTTGCCCCATCAATATTCAATAATAATAAAAAAGAAATTCATGAGTAAAATAGGGTCTGTTGTAAAAGTAACTTGATGATATTTAGGCATTTTATTGTACAACGCAATCTGTACAAACTCACAGATAAAAAATTACAAACTTGAATTTTTTAAATAAACATAAGTGCTTCAAAATTAAAAAAATGTGTGCATGTAATTTATGATGTAGAGCATGTTTCATTTGAACACAGATTTGAACATCAAGGCAGAGCAACAGCTTTCACAGTGACAATCCAATTAAAACATTCAAACGTGTCACATCATAAGCACTGACGTCAAACCAGACACAACACGTACTGAAACGGCACCTTTGAATGTGAACGTCAGTTACGCCATTAATCAGCGTAAGCTCTCATTTGACTTCAGTTCACTTATCCAGCACACGGGTCGTAGGGTCTTCCTGTGTGGTTGTTTTATTCATTGGAGGTTACCCCCATATCAGATTCATATGGAGATAAAGTTAAGGTTGAATGTGAAGTTTTAAGGCTGGGATAAATTGTGGGATATTTATAATGCATGGGTTTAGGATGGCCTTTCTGTGTGCCAGCCTCTCGCCATACGCCATGAATGACAATGGGCCAGAACTGGCAGAACTGGAGCGGGTGTTTAGAGAACAGGTCTATGGATGCAGCAGTCTTCAAAGGCCTTGAGGCCCAGCTGCCATAATATCTCATTCCTTTTGTCCCCTTTCTCTCGCTGGCTGCCGTTCTATACACAGATGACGGTCTTTCCAAGCACTCTCAAAAGGACACAACAAAAGACTTCATCGTCATGCCTCGCTCTCCCTGAACATTCAGTACACACACAAATGCACACAGCAGATGCATTCGTACGCAATTCTATTTTGTTTTTCTCTCTTCTTTTTTTTTTTGATGTGGCCGTATCTATTTTCTCATCAATCTTTTCAAGTCTATTTTAGTCTTGTCTCCAAGTGAGGGGGAGTGCTTGAGAAAAGGTGGGGTGCCCATTGTGAAGGACACTGAATTGATGTTCAGAGGAGATTGGATTGATGCACTGTCGTTGGAGGACCAGTGTAAACCATGCAAAATCCACATTTATCTTAGGTTTCTTCTAAGGAGTACAACATGTTGGGAAGAGATTAAATTGGGTGACAATCTTTCCTTACAAACTTGTGTCTCATACATTATTTTGCTTTAAATTGTCTAAGTTTTACTTCAAATATTCTGATACTCGTCTCAGTGTGTGGGGATCCATCAGAAGAACTTGTGCCTGAAAGCCCCTTGAGAGCATCTGCATTGCTTGTGAAGAGCGTTTCGCCTTTATATACAAACCAGTCAGTGCTTTGGTTTGGCTTGCAGCTTTTCTCTCAGGCTTAGTGTGAAATATGAAAAAGCTGCAGTCCTTAATGTTGCCAACTAGGATGTGTGTCTTCATGAAATTCCTGTCAAAGAAACGCTGTCCTAACTATATTCTGAACCCCAGCAATTACCACCTATAAATCTGGGGGAAATAATTGATTGGTAAAAATGTTGGTGAAGCCCCAATCATAGCCCAGAGCCCTAAATGTATGACACTCCCTGGACATTTGAATTCTGAACCGCCACAACACATGCCTGAAGCAACGTAATAAAAATGCAGCAATATGTGCCTATACCAACATAAGAAAAACACGGCCACAGTTAAGTAATAAATGCTCGTTTTAGAAACATTGCCACAAGCAGGTATATATCTAATGAGCCTGAGTTGTTCATATGTATGTGCTTTCTTACTTGGTAGGTTTAGGGTTGGATTTAGTGTAGGGGTATGTTATTTTCCAACATGAAAGAGAATTAAACATTTAGCGACACTTCCTGGACATTTCAATTCTGAACCGCCGAAATACATGCCTTTCGTGAAACATGCAGCAAGGTACATTTACGTAAAGGAGATGCCAACAACATGGGAGTACCTCAAGGGTCTGTACTTGGCCCACTGTTGTTTACAATGTACATAAGTGACCTATCAAATTGCTGTCCGGTAGTCAACTGTCAGATGTATGCTGATGACACTGTCACCCATATGTCCACTACAGCACCTTGGCAAGTGAGCACCTGACACAGGCATTACAGAGTATTTCTAAATGGCTCGAGTTATCTCATTTAACTCTTAATGTTAAGAAAACAGTTTCCATGTGCTTCTCCATAAGAAATAGGCCTGCAAGGGATGTATTTAAGGTGTGGATAAAGAATGAACTAACTGAAGCGGTGAATGAAGTCAAGTATCTTGGCATACTTACAGAAGTGTTTCCTGGTTTTGGCCTACAAAAATACATGATTCCTACAGCACACTCTATACTGATTAGTACTGATTTTGGAAATGAATTGCGGGTCAACCAGCATGTGTACTAGGATCCCATTCTAGGAACCAGCATCCTAAACACAGCCTATTCTGCTGACCAGCAATGTCGGTCATTTCAACAGGGTACATAAAGTGCTTGCAAGGTTCATGGTATTGAATCTTTGAAAGATATTGAAGAGTTTTGTTTGAGACACTCAGGAACATGTAAACAAGATATCCTTGAGCACACTTTTATTCCCTGTTTTGATCTCAGAGTTATACTCAATTTCAAATTTACCAGTGGTCTCAAAACATCACATAAATAAGGGAATTAAGGTTGGCCGAGTCTCTTCCAAGTAGTCAGTATGAGCACTAAACTTAGTCAAAGTCAAGGGTTTGGAGTGGTTCACATGGGGACATTTGTGTCCAGCTTGTTGCAAAGCTTTCAGACAGAACCAGCTGACCAAATCTGAACAAGATCCTTCTCCATTAAACCCCTCATTATCTATTTTCCCTGTTTATCCCTCAGAGAGTTTCTGAGAGAGGCGAAACATTTGAAGTGCGTTTTTAACGCTGCAGATATCTTTGTTTGATGATCTGAAGATCCCACTTATGTAAAGAGGAATCTCTGGAGAGTTCTGGTGTTGGAAAACATGCCCAAGGGTTAAACTTTTGTTTTGATATAAAAATGAAATGGGAGCAGCATCAATATTCACAAATTACAGCAATCTTCATACGTCATAGATAAAATGCTTGGGGATGCTAAGACCATAGCATAGAAATGCTAAATATAACAACCTCCATAATCCATTCTGGGAAAATGTTTTCCTGTTAGCACTGGTGCATCTACATCTACAGAACAAGACTCTCTATGCGAGTGTGCATTTAGCTTCATTGAGAGAAGCCTTAAGTCCATTAAAGCAAGCATTTCAGCAGCGGCACTGTGTATGTCAGCCGTTCTCACTCGCTCGCCACTTTGTTGCATTATTAATCTCCATGGAGATCCAGAGAGTTGAAAGTTTCTTCACTTCTAGTTGTGTTCATTCTAGCAATTTAGCTGTGAAATGTTTGGAAGATGGCTGTTCTCGTGGGTGACTTCTTGCATGCACTGCAATGCATACACACCTGTGGCTCCCAGCTCACCCGGTGGAACAAAACAAACTCTTTTAGCAGGACAAAAATGAATTTACGCAAACTGTTGTATTTTAGTCACTTATCCTGCGGGGTTGGTTCCCATTATTCACTGGCCTTCTTTTCATCCGCCTCCTGTCTCCCCAGACAAGAATTAATTAACTCCACATGAGATATGATGGATATAAAACAATGTTTGCCTCCTTCTACTGCTATTTAAATGCAGTATGGAGGAGTAATAAATAAATCACTGGGCCTCTAATCTCTGCGATGCCCACTGAGGAGAGCTACGGTAAGGCTGATGAAGAAACCGTGTTCGTAAATTCTGTCTTAGTCGAAGGACAAGGGTGAATGTTAATTTAAGATGATGAAAAACAATGTACGTGACTGAGCTCTAGGGTAGTCAACAGCTCAAGAATACAGTACCGCCACAAATGACCTTACACCACCTCGTGTTTTAGGCAGTGCTAACAGCCATTTCCAACAACTCATATTTAAGAAATATACATGTTAAAGCAATCTCTTTGAAATGTGTGAATGTGTAATCCGGTTCAGCACGATCTGTCCTTGGTCCTCAAGGGTGAAATCTAAATATTACTTCTATCGCAAACACGACTGGGTTAAATGGGCAAATATTTCCATGAAAAGCAAACCTTCTTCCTAAAACAGTTCTGAAAAGTGCTTGCATCAGATCTCAGCCTGCAGAGAAATAGGACATGCCCTTCCTCTAAATAAACATTTTCAGAAATTGGTTTTAGTTAAAAAACAGAAAAAAAAGAAATGCAGTAGGACAAAAAGAACTCCTCAAGTAGAAGTCATATTTTAAGAATATACACGGTCCAAAATACACATTCTTTGTCTGCTTATGCAAGAAAATTAAGATATTTTACAGGTTTGGAGCTCCATTTTGCATTATTGCATTATTTTATCTTTCACAATGGAATTTTTTAGCTCTAAGTAATATTTCACATCGTCTCATCAGTTCAGACATCCTAGATTAAATTCTGATGGCAAATCATCCGCTAAGGTGAATTCTGTTAAAACAATCTCTGATAATTTCATAAAGCATCATGCATGCCTTCGAATCTCTCAAGCGAGAGACCTGCAATGTAATCCACACTTAATCACCTAGTGCCCAATAAAGTGGCAAAATTACAGGCAAATGACTAGTTAGGTTATTTTCATACCAAAGTCCACTTTTATTCGGGTCTTGGGCTTGGCAAGTGTTCAAAAAGATTCAAAAAGATGCAAATACACCACAGAAGTATCTTGCAGTCCATATGATTCTTGCACTGTATATCAAGTCTTCAGAAGTAGTAAGATAGTTTTGTGTGAGGAACAGAATGAAATTTAAAGGCATAGTTCACCCAAAAATTTAACTACTCATTGATTACTCACCCTCATGTTGTTCCAAACCCATAACGACATTATTCAATGCATACGTCGTGATACTCTCGATAATGGCAGAAGACTTGGAGGAGAATAATTCTTGAATGAAATCATTATTTTTGTTTTCTTTGTGCACAAAAAGTATTCTCATAGCTTCATAAAATTATGGTTAAACCACTGATGTCCCATGTACTGTTTTACATGTGTCCTTACAACCTTTCTGGGTCTGGGAACATTTCAGTTACATTGGTCTCTATGGAGGGTCAAAGCTCTTGGATTTCATCAACAATATATTAATTTGTGATCTAAAGAGGAAAAAGGGTCTTATAGGTTTGGAACAGCATGAGGGTGAGTAATTAATGGCAGAATTTTCATTTTTGGGTGAACTATGCCTTCAAGTATTTTTTTTTTCACTTAAAATTGTGGATTCATAAGAGTTCATGAGAGAGGAGCAATGTCTGTTCTTTTCAGTTGGAGAGTTTCAATGTATCGAAAATGTTTTGCCCACGAATCAGATTCACTCCCAAACTGATTCAATTATTCAATCATAGCAGATAACAACTCACTAGAGAAGAAGACAATGGTATACCTCACATTTTGCTCTGTTCCTCACTCAAAACTATTGTATGACTTCAGAAGACATCATTTGGACTACTTTTATGATAAGTTATGGCGCTTTTGCATCCTTTTTGAAGCTTGGAGAGACTTGCTACACGGGAAAGAGCTAGAACATTTCTCCTTTTTTTCCATGAAAGAAAGCAAGTCATAAGGTTTTGAAATGACAATAGAATTATCATGGCTGAACCACTAAATTTGGCATGTACTCTACTCATACCTACTCATACTACAGTTCTGCATGCCAACATCCCACTGTAAACTCACCCCAAAACCACCTGTGGTTTTCACCCTCTGCACGATTACAGGAAGAGCCACATCATTAAAAATGGATGAGGCGCGCAAGCTCGGCTTTTAAAGCAGCCTCTTGGGGGCAGAACAACAACTTCCTCTGTAGAAGAAAGGCTGTAAAATCAGTCTGAAAAATGGGTGTGCTAACAAAACTACAAAAAGATGCTGTGCTTGCATTAAATACAAATTTAAGTTGTCTTGATGTTTTTCTTTAATGGAATAGATCACCAAAAAACGTATATTTTGCCATCATTTACTCACACTTAATGTTAAAACAAACCTGTATTACTTTTTTGCCCATTATTACCAAACAATGCTTATTCTTTTCAAACTTGTTTTTTTTTTTCTAGAACAATGCTGAATCACAGTAAGAGTAAATGTTGCATAAGCAATCATTTAAAAATATAATTGTGATACATAAGCATGAGTAATCGAGAATATAAAAATAATTCCTCCACAATACATAACTATGTCTAATTTCCCCAGTGATGCTAAGAGTTTTGCGTCAGGAAACAAACCCACCGTAGCTCGAGGGCAGGCTGTGTTTATTGAAAGGCTGATGTAACGGATGGGTGCTAATAAAGACACTGGCTTTGAGGACTGATTTCAAGGCCAGATGAAAGCTGATGGGATTCCTCCTTTCCAGCGAACGGATGAATTGTTTCTGGGTTTGAAGTAAGACACACTTGAGTTCATCTTTCTTCATTCGGGACTACGCACCACACAGATGTCAAACCCTGCCACTTCAACTAGATTGAATTTGCACTTGAAAGGTAAGGTAATAGGTAATAGGTAATTTCTTTATCTAAAATGACGCTTGTAAACTACGTATGACATTTAACACAGCAACATGAACACATGACTCGGTGAATATGCTATAAATTACTATACATTTCCCTTTATGTATTACAGCTATCCTATTGAAAATATATTATGATATATATATTTTTTTTAAATATTATATATATATACTATATATTTAAATATACTATTTTAATGCATTTAGTTTTTCCAACAACAATTTGGATGCTACTTTTCATATGTGCTGCTTTTGTCATGATTTATGGTGTTTTGCATTCTTTCTGAAGCTTGACAATCTTTGTCCCCACGAGGAGACACATTGCTTAGAAAAGAGCAACTCATATTTTTCCTTTTGTGTTACACAGAAGAAGGTAATTCATACAGGTTTGGGATGTCAAAAGGATGAGTAAGTGCATAAGTGCAGGTGTCATGCTGTGGTTTATTCCAAGGGCTCCTGTTTTGATCATGTAGTGTCATTTCCTGTTTATTTATTTCATGTTTTTCTAGGTTTCTGATTGTTGTCACCTTTATTTAATCTATATTACTTGTATCCATCTTATTTTTAACGTACAAGCAAACGTGGCCATTTGTAAATAAATGTGCGAGGCTTCGTGTGCCATTCGCTTCCAGTTATTTTTAGCTGTACAAAATGTTGTGCTGCTTGATATTGCAAATATTGGTATTTGTTATCATATTATTTTATTATTGTAACACTGGTTCATAAAGCAAATAATTTGAGCATTCCTGCACTTTGTTATTCTTTTAGATATTTACCTATGAGTGAAGGCTAAGTCATCCACATTCACAGAAATTGGTTGCTTCTTCATTGCAAAATAAGGTGGATAGACTGTGTTCAAGCTGTGTCAGAAATATCATATTTTAGAGTTTGAACGCACATGAACATCATCACAAAGTCCTTATTTGGGAAACTTGAGACGTTTTCTTTAAACAGCAAATTTCTGAGATTTAATGGATGTAGAATCTGTATTAATAGTAAAATTGTTAAAAATAATTGATAAATTAATAGCAACATGTAGTAATAATTAAAATAATTCATTAATATTGTAAGAGCATTGTACAATTACACTCGAACATAAATATTGATTCAATTTACAGCACCTTTATAAAATGAGTAACAACAAAAAAAAGCTGATGCACATTTGTTACTGATTTTATAAATCTAGAGTTAAAAAATCTTGATTTTATAGGTACATCGCCATCTTGCTCTGACCAAAGGGATTTACGAACTTCCCAGGAGGACTTGAACGCACCAATAGTTCATTGTGTTCATGTGAACACAACTGAGTTGAGTTCATGTGTGTTTCCATTGGATGTACTTTTTCATGTTTGCTTTTCCCTTGCTTCAAAGTTTTGCTTTTCGTTAGATCCTTAAGTCTTAATAAAGTGCTTGCAATTAGATCCACAACTCAACTTCTACTCCTTGCCTCCAGCAAAACGTTGCAGCATCATGAGTCACCAATATTTTTGGTCATTTTTCCTGAAAGTTAAAGACTGTAAATTGCATACATTAAAAATGCATTTAGTCAACTTCAAAACCTCAAAGCTATCCCTCAAATTACCTCAAAGCCAACTGACATAAACTAAGGCCTCAAAACTCTACAGGCAATTTTGATTTCATTGGTTCTTTGAGGACACTCAACAAACGTGTGACTATTCCTCCCAAGAAGGAAGCTCATCTGCGTGGTGCAGTCTGCTTTGGTTTATACATTTCCTCATAATTGCTCATTATATACAACATAATCGCTCTGGAAAATGGTTCTCTGTTGTCTTTTAATTGCAGTGATGAGTATTGCTTCCAGAAAGCTCTTCTCCAGGGATACACCCCCCTCTTCTCCACCAGCCTCCCTGTCATTTCACTCCCTCTGCATGAAACTGGAACATAAAGATATTGCACCATGTGGAGGGTTCAGCCGTAAGTCAGTGTAAATTACAAAAGTTCTCTGGTGAAACAAATAGAGGGCTGTGCAACACTGTGGCGTGATATCATCTACACAGCAGTCTACAGTACCTTATGAGTCCACTGGGCCAGAAACTAATGCTGTGGCTTTAGAAACAGAGATTTAATATCTGAAAGCAATGCCATGAAACTTACTCTCAGATACATTGTACACAAGCAGAGATATACACTAAATGACAAGAGTTCTGGTCTGATTAAATGGTGTCATTATTTTCAAGTGCCTCTGCACTCGAATTGTTTTCAAGAAATGAAATAATTTTCTTGCTCTCATGCTGTTATAAACCCATATTATTATTATTTTCTTTCCATAGTGCATCCAGGAATGAGTCAATATGACTGTTTTCTAAATCCATATAAAATCGTTGGTTGGGAAAATTAAATTTTAAGTTGTTATTCACAGAAAACGCCACCCTCCACCACTGAGAAAAAAGGTACAGAAGCTGTCACTGGAGCGGTATCTTTTCGAAAGGTACAATTATGTACCATTAAGGTACTTAGGTAATAATATGTACCTTTAAGGTACTTATATGCATCCTTTAGGAGTAAATTAGGTACAAAGGTGTACCTTTTGAAAGGGGTACCGCTCCAGTGACAGCTTTTGTAACTTTTTTCAGAGTGTATCATATCACAAAACTGACACAATGTGGTATGAATAAGATTTAAGAGCAGTGTAATGTGGGATTTTATTTTATTATATTTTATTTTTTTATATATTTTATTTTAGTTTAATTAAGACTTTTGTGAACAATTAATTTTAGGCTTTTTTAAACAAAACTATCATATGGTTTCATATGACTAATAAAATAGCACACCGCTTGTGAAAAAGAGTTGTGCATAAATGTATTAAATGTGCACTTCACATCTTAAAAGTATTTAAAAAAAACTGTACTTGCAGATATTAATGCAATAAATATGCAATAAAAAGAGTACAATTTCAATACTGTTTCTTAGCACATTTAAGTATACACTTTTGCAAAGCCCACTTTGTAATAATATCAGACTTAAAAAATTATGTAAAAAACTATTTGAAATGTGTTATTCAATATTATTCAATTTTAGTTAACACATTTTAAATATACTCAATTGCAACATCATTAAAATATATATTTAAACACATGACATACAAGTTTCAATAGAAATGACATTAATGTATCTTTTAGTTCTTAAAGTGTTACCTAATATTGTATGAGTCCTACTTTTTAAAATTTCAACTATAACACATTTTCATTTTTTCTCAATTAAGTTTCCAAAAACATTACATTCATTTTGTAAAGTGTAGTCTTTTAAAGCATATTTTTATCTGTTATAAGTGTGCTTTTTAAAAGCACGCCACAGTGTACTTCTTTTCAGAAGGGTCATTTCATGTCGACCACTCTTTTCTGTCCTTGACAGCTGGACAGGCCCTGGGCTCTATATAATCTCATTGTATGGAAAGGTTTCATTGTGTGAAAGAGCTTGTGAAAATGTCTTCAAGTCAAGTGGGTGAAGTTTCTTATTTGAGTCACCTATTGCCTACATCAGGCATCCACAAATTAATTCTTATCCACCACATGTTTACTGATTATATATTTATCTAACCCTAGTATATTGGTTTAAGAAAACTCTTCTGAAAAATAAATTGCCTTCACACATGATAGCCTTGCAGCGATGCAAAAGGTGTTGATGATTGATATCCTTGGAGGTGAGAAATAAGCACCACTTCAGATTGGATCATCACCTTGATCACAAGTGTAAAGTGAGCAGGGTTGGAACTCAACAGGCTGGACTGAGGTTTTCTCCCCAGAAATATGAACTGCGTCAGTGTCTCTGTGCAGATCGATCACGGACTCGTTGAGCACCAGAGGAGGCGAAGAAAGAAACCAATCCAGAGCCTCTACTTCAAGCCGAGAACACACTGGTCATGCATTTTTGACCAAAAAAAGACAACACGAGCTTTATATTCAGACGTACTACGAGGATCCACATTTCATGATGATGGCATCAGTGTTGGTATTTCAGGGTGCTTGACTGGGGTCTTCTGCACTTCTGAGCGTTTCATCTATAAACCCCCATGTCATTAAAGCATGTCGGCTAGGGTTGATGAGCCGGAGCGGGGGTGCTCTAAAGGGACACTTCAAAAAGTCGACTCGGATGAATCATTTATGCTAAAGGTACCATGGAAACTGGCGTAGCCTTAGCGTGCCTTAATGAGCCAACCGCTCTGTTTGTTTAGCCAGAATGGATGAAATATAGATCGTGCAGCAGCCTCACCAAAATCTGCTGGAGCCTTCACCCCTCCTTCAGAGAGGAGAAATTAAAATGTTTTCTCTGCACTCCAGCGCTGACAGAAATACGAGATCAAGCCAGAGGGAGATATGATCAAACTAAGTCATATAATTGCTGGAGAGGGGCATACAAACATAGCAAAAAGTATCTAACTCTTAATTACACAGGGCATCAGTCCGCTATACGCTTTTTCTCCACACAAGTTTCATCAGGCGGTTTATAAACACTGCGCATGTTTTAAAATTCATTTGACAGTTAACGTAATGATAGCTTCTGCTGGGAATTCTCGGCAGCCTATACATTATTGATGTCTGAAGATTATGTTGGCTACACTGGGTTTATATAGTTCTTGGCATTTGCTAAGGCAAGCAGCACTATTACTGCTCATAGTCATGATTTTAACAAACAATGGTAACACTTCAGTTTTAGGGACCGATTCTCACTATTAACTATACGGTAGTAGCTTATTAGCATGCATATTACTAGCATTTTATTAGTGCTAAGCACATATTAATGCCTTATTCTGCATGACCTTATTCTAGATCCCTTAACCCTACCCCATACCTAAACTTAACAACTACCTAACTATTAATAAGCAGCAAATTAGGCAAAAGTCATAGTTAATAGTAAAAATTGGTCTCCATACTCACTGCGACCAACATATTATATGAAAATATAAAAATAAAGCATGCAACTCAAGATCACTATAATCATAATATTTATGCACGTTATATAGATTTCTTATTTATTTAATACAGATTTATGCATTTGAATTGCATAAAAAAATTCATCCTTTTAGATTACACAGTTTTAACATAAATTAATAAATTTAATCTGATAAATATTTGTCAGTTATACATAAAATGAAAAAAGAAATGGGAACAATTTCCATTCTAAAAATCATAGATTATTCTAAACTATTTGCTATCATAAAGTCATATTTTAAAATGTATTTATTCTAATTCCTTACAATCAGCTTATATCTGTTTATTGCGAAAATAATTGAAGTTATTCAGTAAAAAAAAATATGAACATGGCTAAATTATGAAACAAATTAGATTTATTGATGGTAAATATATAAACTTGGTTATTGTGCATTAAAAATTTAATTTATGTATGACTGACAAATATGCATTGTATTAGTTTATTTGCTTATGTTACCTATAAAAGTTAGGCCTAAATATTTTGATTGCTGTATCTTTTGCACTAAGACATAAATAATACTTTTTTATACACACAAACGCACCATTTTAACCTTAAAGAGATGAAAATTCTGTCATAATTTTCTCATCCTCATGACATTAATTTGCAGAACAAAACTGGTTTATCCAATTAAAAATCAGTGGCATCCAAATCAACACTCTTTGACTTCCACTGTATGAACAATAAACACTTCAAGATCTTCTTCGAAATATCTTATTTTGTGCTCCAAAAAGAAAGTCACACAGGTTTGACATGAGGTAGAGTAAATGATGGCATAATTTTCATTTTTGGGGTGAACTATCCTTTTGAGGACAACAGAATGAGCACAAAATCCCAAATTTACACTCAAGGAGGCTTTGAGTACTGAACAGGATGACAATTTAGTTGTTATTTTTAGATCTTTGAATCAAATCTGCGCTTTAACCTAGTGTTTCTGTCATACTTGATTATTCATGAGATGCTGGCATAATAAATTCATAATTGTATTGTTCGCACACCATAACCTCAAGAGTCCTTGCTCAATCCACTCACATTTAGCATAGCCCGATGCTAAGAGCCTCTCATGTCTATTTTTCTCTCTTCGCATCTCAATCTTGCGTTTCTCGTATCTATAATTTCTACTCTGTTTATGACACGAGTGCTTGAGTGAGACAATAATATTATTATTACATTTTGGAAGCGGCGTAGAGTCAAGTGTATTTTCAGAATAAGTAATGACAACTTTTTTCCTCTGCTAGACGCAAACGAGGAGTTACTGAAAGATTCATAGCAGCCTCGTTCAACAGGCGTTTCCATGGCAACCGAGCGGGGAATGAAGGCCGTAATACATCGCTAGACTAGCTCTCATGCGCTTTGATCTCTTTCTGTCTCTCCTTCTCTCTCTTTATCCCTCATCTCCATCCCTGTCATACACAAAGCTGTTTTCTCACGAGCACGTCGTTGCCTGTGTCCACAGCTAAGAAAACTTTAGAAACTTTCACAAATTAGCGTGTGTTGTGTACACATTGCTTTAACACACAGCAGACGAATAAAGCAGACTGAGGTCGATACCATCAGGCAATTCCTCACAAGTACCGAGTAAATCTTCGGTACACAGCGTGTAGAAAGCAATTCATCCATAATTCATTGTGTGTTTTTCTGTTCTCAAATGCAATAAATCAATATCTCTCCCAGCCAGCAGCATGCATATTAGAAATGGTTTTATATATTTGTGAAATCAAATGGTTGAATTATTACACATAGCCTCGGGT